>VUQS01035854.1:0-12371 GCA_015108495.1 Heterochromis multidens
TCTCTACTTTTAAGATTAGGCTTAAAACTTTCCTTTTTGATAAAGCTTATAGTTAGGGCTGGATCAGGTGACCCTGAATCCTCCCTTAGTTACGCTGCAATAGGCTTAGGCTGCTGGGGGTTTCCCATGATACACTGAGCGTTTCTCTTTCCCTCACCTTTGTTCACTCACCTTGTGTTTTTACACCTCTCTGCATTTAATGAGCTATTATTAATCTCTGGCTCTCTTCCACAGCATGTCTTTCTCCCCTCACCCCCAACCGGTCGCGGCGGATGGCTGCCCCTCCCTGAGCCTGGTTCAGCCGGAGGTTTCTTCCTGTTAAAAGGGAGTTTTTCCTTCCCACTGTTGCCAAGTACTTGCTTATAGGGGGTCGTTTGATTGTTGGGGTTTTCTCTGTATTATTGTAGGGTCTTTACCTTACAATATAAGGCGCCTTGAAGCGACTTTTGTTGTGATTTGGTGCTCTATAAATCAAATTGAATTGAATTGAATTGAATTGAATTAAATATCAAAAAAACATTATTTCTCAAGTCACTGTGGACTCTGTCAGATCATGATCTTTCCCTAACCTTAACCATGTTCTCTGAGTGCTTAACATAAGTGTAAAATATTACACTGCGTAAGGCTACAGTCACTACAATTGGATACTGTCCTGCACCAAAACATTGTCAGTGCCCATAGTACTGATATATTCAGTTCAAGGTTCAGTTATCATATCCATGTGGTGTGTGGATAATATGAATCTCAGTTACAGCAAATTTACAGGTGTTTCAGATATATTTCAATTATATGTCAAATATGCACATAAAATAGATCTCCCGAAAGGAAAACTAAATAATCAGTCTACAGCTTGTCTGTTATAATCCACAAGCATCACTCAACTTTCTCTGGTTCTTCTAATGACTTCTTCTAATGTCAATGGCTTTTCATTTACCTTCACTAGTGATGTCAGGTTGCAGTCTTTCTGATTATCCCACCTTACCTACTTCAACAGGCATACACTGTGCCACCCTTGTCTGCAGTTCTGCTTTCATCCACTCCTCCCAGGGGTCTGTCAGCTTCAGCACCTCCGCTGTTTACCAGCACACTGGTCTGAGGTCCTATCTTGTCCCGTCTTGTCCATACACCTAGCTGCCACACTGCTTTCATCTGACATACATGCAACTCGTCGACCTCAGCTCCCACTTCCTTCTTGAACCAGCCCAACCTCTCATTGCTCTTGACTTTGTTGAAATTGGTGGTTGGAATGCTGCCTAATCCTTCTTGGCCAACTGCCACTGATCCCCTTAGAGCTCTGCTGGGCTCAGCTGAGACTGGTCCACTACCTCATGTGCCTTTTGCTTCTCTCCAGTCCTCACCTTAATGCTAGCCTGGGAGAATTTCACAAGACTCCCTGTATTACAGCACCTCCTAACCATAAACACCTTGCTAAGTCTGCTGAATGGGAGTTTTAGCCATTTTTGTTACCATAGAGGACAGTGCAGCTATTTTTGGCTATGCCAGCCACCTGGGAGGTAGCTGGTTGTGCTACGGTTTAACCCCTCTTCAGTGGGAATTCATACAGCATCCTGGATAGGATGGAATGCTAGTATACAGGGTTTGAATTTTCCTGGTAGTGCTGATTCGTTGACACCTGCCAATCATTCTGTTTTTTTTTCTTCTTTTTTTTTTGCTGTGTTTGAACTGGGTTCCTGTTGAGTGCAGACAACGCTTTTTACAAGACTCTTTATAGGTCTGGAATTCAAGTACCTCTAAGACAGAAGCGGAACAGCTTGGCCACCTTTCCTCTCTTCGTGACCTTGATTTTTCCAACTTTAAAACACATCTGAGCTCAAGTGGGTATCCTCTCTAAAGGAATCTAAAGCAATCTGCTGCCAGTTATTGCTCTTACTTTCTGACAAATCTTTTGTTTCATTATTATTATTTCAAATGAAACAGATTATACCAGCAGTGCTATTCAATGCTATTCATTATGTACACTATATACAGTGTACATAAATGATACTGATATGCTATACATACTTGTATAGGACAGGTGAAAATATAGAAATTCAGTATTTCTAGTGTTCTAGATTCAACTGGAAGTTCTCCCTTATATTAAGTATTTGAGTATACATATAGTCTGAGAGCCAGAACTGGTTATATAAACAGGTGCATTCTGTTTATGTAAAAGCATCTGTGATTAATCTGTAGTCATGATTAATGAGCAGTTCTTGAGAAGGAGCACTTGTCATACTTGATCATCAAATCATTGTTAGTTTTAATGTTTGGTACCAAGTTCTGTCCTATTACCATGGCACTAAACCACTGATTGCCAGTATAACTTTGAAACTAATATAACAAGCAAATACAAGATAAAACTATGTGCATTTAATTTATTATTGCCCAAAGAACTAATTAAATTAATTCTGAAACTATGCAATTAACTCCAAGCAAAATTAAAGAGTATGATTAACACGACAGTTTCCCTCTTTCCAGAGAAGGAAGTTGTCGTGTTAGAAGGAAGAAAGCAGGGAAGCAGACATACATACACAGAAAGCTGTGGTTTCTGTAGTGTGCAGAGCTTTCTATCTGCCTGATACCTGGAGGCTTTGCTCTCTGTTCCAAATACATGTCAGCGAATCCACCATGAACTATAATCTGCTGGTTATGTGAGTTGTCCTAAAAGGGCTAGTGGATTAAGGCCCTTATGATAGCATGACTCCAATTTCACCCCCCGCAAAACTTTCCAATCCCCTAAACTCACCCAAATCCAGTTTACTGACTCTAATATAAAATTGCAAAAGGTTCTGATATTAAAAGCACTGGCTGGCTTAGTATAATATATCAATATATATATATATTTTTTTTTTTTTTAAAAAAAAGCTTGAGGTAGAAATTGAATTTTTTTCCTGACCTGAGAGAAGAGAAGTTATATTAAACTTATCCATCTGCAAGTAGCGCTGTATTAAATCTGCTGTTTGATGGAGTTACAGTTTGAAATCCAAACTGACATTACATGGCTGTAAACTAGACTTTCATCTTTTAGAAAATGTCCTATTATATATAAGCTTTAGCCCTGTTTGTGCTTCACAGAAATATGATGTAAGAATTTACATGTGAAAAATGTTTTCTTACGTATAAGTGGTTGGTCAAGATCACAGCAGTGGATAATTTGTGATGGAGCCATAACATCTTATGACTAAAGGTTTTAAGTAAGCAGTCTGCGAGTTAGCAATAAACCCAAATGGAGCATCATTTGTTGTGATTATGGGCAAAAACGGTGTAGCAAATAACAACTTTATGCAATAAAGCCTCCAGTAATCACAGCCACCACCTCCCTTTAGGGTGAAATGGGTTTTATACAATGGTTATTGACACAAGTGTACTAAGTGGAGCATTTTCTTTAAAGTGCTATAAAGGCATACAAATAAAGAAACAGGGTCAAACAGGGTTGTATCTTGTTAGCTGCCTGGTTACCACTTGAGTTTCCACAGCAACCAATGGCAGACTTATGTTTCTTGGGAATTTTTAGCATCTTTACAATCTAGAAAGTGATATTGTTTGACAAGTGTCTATTCATTTTCAAATATTACATGCAGTAAACAGCTGTAACTGCAGCTCATACTGACTAATCTGTTGATTTAAATCATATGGAATGTGTGTTTGTAAGAGATGCAAAAACTAAACACCTGAACTAGAAAAAAAAAAAAAACAGCCTGTGGTTGCTGGCTGAAAATCACAAAATCACACTCTACCTTGTTATTAACGATCACTCATGTTGAGTGATGATGGTTTAAATGATTAGCACATCCTTCCATATGTTACCAGTTAGTAAGACTGACTCGCCACCAGTTCTCTGATGGATAACGGGTGCAGGCCGTTGTTGTGAGAAGTGAAGCGTGTCATTGGATGGGCCAACCCCATTAAACGCAGGTCATCCAGATGAATGATTAAACAAGCGAAAGGGTGCTCTGGCCAATCAACAAATAATCAGCCTTTTAAATGACTATTATGCAAATGATGCATCTGAATGCATCAACACAACTGTATGAAAAGGATGCCTCCAGTATTAGTTGACTTTTGTAAGTGCGTATATGCTTTCATGGTACATGTAGTTGTACACATGATATAGAAAAGAAACTGCAAATAATATATATTTTAGTCCAGTCTCAACTGTCAGGGATAATTCTGTACCATATAATAGGCATTGCAGAGATCGGAGGCTGAATACCTTCAACAAAGGGAAGGTAGGTTATTGGTTTAATCACATTTATACTTGCTTTTGTGACAACTCTGGAGACCTTTTATAGGTTGCTTAAAGGGAAGGCTAAAATCTACTTGAAATCTAGTTAAAACTGCCGTAGTGTATGTTTGTATGTCTGTTCCCTAACTCCTCCTAGACGCGTTAAAAAATCTGGATGAAACTTACTATATAAACTGCCTAAGGTAACAGGAGTATCAACATCTATATAGCTTTTGGGAATTATTTTTATATCACTCAAATCCTTACAAATTATATATATAATGTGTAGTAGCTGATACAATTTGTGAAACTATTTTTAGTGCAGTGGCACGTTGAGGTCACTGGAATGTGTTGTCATGCATATCTGTACAGTAAATAAATGTATCAAACAGTGATGCTAATAGTGCTAATAAAAATAGTATAAGCTATTCATCTATATGAAAATGTTTTGCCCTTTCAATTTATTTTAACACTTGCAGCTCTTATTAACATGTGCAAACCTGTGCAAATATAACACATTACACATTCATCCATTCGAGTTCTTAACCACTTAGAGTCGCAGTGGTGTGGGAGTGGCTTTGCAGCTTAATTAATTAAAAAAATTTTTTTTGTATGAATCAACAACAAAAAATCCATTCAGACTTTCAGTGATATACAATAATATGAATCTTATAACCCTTTCAGAAAAGTAGTGGGCCTAATGTGTTTATAATTTCCGATACTGTCACGCACACTTTGCCTGCTCTGTACTCAGTGGCTTGTCTGTTGTCAATAAAACTCAGGTTCAGTCACCTAAAACACTTATTTTAAATCACTCTGGATAAGCACTTAACAATACAAATGTACTCAGAAATGAGAAAGAGACACAAAATGAAAGCCAAAAAGGCTGTCCTTCTCTGCAGCCTTTTTGGCTTTCATTTAGGGCTCAGCAAGTATTTTCCTGTCTCACAGAGAGGGTACATGTGCTCTTGGTTGTTACCCGTGTTTGCAAATGGGGACAAAAAGCTTCCTAAACAACCATAAGATATATCTGATCACACCACATGGCATCCATAGACCAGCAGGAGAGCTTCACTTGGGGCATAACTACCCACCGAATGTATAAAACTGAATAATATGCACAGATTCATTGGGGTGTTTGTTTGCACTTGTGTAGCAAGTAAGTCAAGAATAGATGCTTGATTTGGACTTTTCAAAGAGTTACGAGTGGCCCATATAACAAAGAGGTCTTTTCTTGTAGTGGTTTCTAGATCAAATTTCTGACTGAAACTGTATGACTGAACGGTGCTTGTCACAAGAACCACTGACATTTCCTTAATGATAGAATTAAAAGGGTAAGTCCTACTGTGAGTTTTCACCCAAAACTGACAACTGACAACAGACTTTTATACACATCAAGGACATAATTTTTCAAAGTAATTTCTTCTTTCATAATAACCTTGTCATGAAAGATTAGCTGATCTGCTTGCTCTCTGACATCAAAATCCACTTCTGATCAAACTGTTAGAAACTGGGTGGGACCTGTGAGGGCCCGACATCCTAGTGAGACCTGTGCTCACAGACCGATGACGTGCAGCTCAATTAGCATTCGCCAGAGAACACCAGAACTGGCAGCTCCAAAAGTGGCACCCCGTGCTCTTCACAGATAAGAGGTTCACACTGAGCATATGTGACAGACTTGACAGAGTCTGGAGACACCGTGGTGAACATTATGCTGCCTGCAACGTCATCCAGCATGACTGGTTTGGCAGTGGCGTCAGTGATGATCTGTGCTAGCAAATGGTACCCTGATTAGGTACTAGGATGAAATCCCAAGACCCATTGTCACATCTTGCTGGTGCAGTGGGCCCTTGGTTCTGCCTGATGCAGGACAATGCTCGGTCTCATGTGGCCACAGAGTGTAAGTAGTTCTGGATGGCAAGGGCACTAATGTCACTGACTGACCCTAGTGTTCCCCGAACCTGAATCTAATGGAGAACCTCTGGGGCATTATGTAACATCGCATCTAAAGGTGCCAAATAGCACCACAGACTGTCCAGGAGCTCACTGATGCCCTGAACCAGGTCTGGCAGGAGATCCTTCCAGGACACCATCTGCCATCCTGTGAGGAGCATGCTCAGGCGTTGTCACGAGCGCATGCATGCACACGGGAACCATATACACTACTGAGCCACATTATGACACATGTTGGATCAGTCTGTGATTTTGGTTTCCACTCACTGTTATGTCATTTTGCTCTCAACAGATTCTACAATATATGTGAGTAAAGATTTTCATCTTGAATATTTAATTCCTCAAAATCTGATGTGTGATTTAAATGTTCTGTCAATTTTTTGAGCAGTGTTTTATTATCTCATACTCTGGGGTGAGAATGCTTTGGATGTACTGTAGCCCATAATAGATGTAGGGGAAAAGATTCATAATAAACTAATACATCATGTTGTAAAATCACATAATAATTGATCTGACATACTCTTTTATCACTGTTGCTTAACAGGGGAATTTCTTAGAGTTCATATAGCAGGCTCATGGTGGAGGAGGGGGTTTATAAACGCCGTTTTGATCGCCAACTATATTCTGCCTGACACTTTAGCTTGCCATTTAGGGTTTCCATGCCAACTCCCACCCCGTGCAGCATGCCTAACTGGACAACAACCATGCCATGGTGATTTATAAGAAAAAAATAAAACCATGACAAATAATGATCATTAAAAAATTTTATTTATCCAGGTATTTCAGCTTAATTAATGAAGGCCCTAAACAAAATGCTGTGTACATGTATTAAATGGCTTAATGGTCATTTACAGGAATCCATTTTACTTTATTGTTCCCCTGTTATATTAATGCACCCCATTTGGCTCATTCTTCATTAATTCATGTCATGTGTCTTCAGTCTTTTATATAATTGTGTGTGTGTGTGTGTGTGTGTGTGTGTGTCTCTGACAGTAAGCCTAACTCCATATACACACATTTAATTGGCATATCTCTTTGAAGCAAGCTTCAATTCAAAGTACTTTTCAGTGAACATGCACTAAAATAACCTTGATGCCATCAGCTCTAAACAAAATTCAATCCAGCAGCCACTTGCAGACTTTAATTAATTTCATTTATGAGAGTTTGTAAAGCTGTGTCAGTTTTGGGGAAAATTTAAGAGTCTGTTCTCCACTATGTTCGATCATTCCCTGGCAGTCAAATGCAGAGTTCAGATGCCTGCTTGGCACATCTCCAGGGCACAGATAGTGTGAGTCTGTGTTTGTGCATGTGTGATTGTGTATGTAGTGCTTCTCTATGCAGTTTCTTTAAAGAGTTTGAAGGTTACTGACATAGCCTACTTTCCTGTCTTGCTTACTTGTTAATGTTTGTTCTGGATGCTCTGCAGTACTAAAAGGAGTAGTTTACTATTTTAGGACTTATGCTTTCCAAGACAGGTCATCATCAATCTCATGACAGTGCATAAAGTTTAGAGATGGAGTCAGATGTATTTAGATGTTTAGCTTAGCTTAGCATAAAGACTTAAAGACCAGGGAATACAGTTGCCTGGCTCCAATGAAGATATTACTACTAGACTATTTCTAAAACATCTTTAAAAGGTATCTTCATATGTAATTTATGTTCAACTGTTCCTTGAAATTTCCTGCAGCATTGTCAGTGTGAGCCAAAGTTTCATGCAGCATTAAACATTAAAGTTTAATGTGTGAATGTAGGACTAGCTGGGATGTTGGAATTTGTTTGAAACAGATTGCTGCTTTTGGATAGACTAACTACAACTTTAGATTTTTTGTTTTCGTTGTTTTTTAAGAAAATATTCACTTTAGACATTTTTTTAAAAACTCAGAGCCCAGAAAGTAAGATACCACTATGTATTTAAGGGGAAAATTTGAACTTCTTTGTAGCCTGAAGTCCGACAGTGAACAAGTGAAGCACGTGTGTTGAGAACATGGAAGGCATACTTTAAGGAGCTGATGAATGAAGAAAATGAGAGAGAGAGAGGAGGACAGATGGAGGACAGTTAGTGAATTAGGAATTGCAGAGGATTAGTAAGGAGGAAGTGAGGGCAGCTATGAAGAGGATGAAGAGTGGAAAAGCGATTGGTCCTGATGGCATACCTGTGGAGGTATGGAGATATCTCGGAGAGAGGGCAGTGGAGTTTTTGACCAGGTTGTTTAACACAATCTTGGAGAGTGAGAGAATGCCTGAGGAATGGAGAATAAGTGTAGTGGTACTGATTTTGAACAACAAGGGTGATGTGCAGCGCTGTAGTAACTACAGAGGGATAAAGTTGATGAACCATACCATGAAGGTATGGGAAAGAGTTTTTGAAGCTGTTTATGGACCAATGTTGGAGCTGAAGTTAGGAAAATACAGAATTTTAAAACATTATCATGTAGACAAAAAGAGCCTGTTTAACATAGCTGTTTTTCATAAATAAGGGGCTTTGAGACTTCTTAATTGGCATGAGATTTATTTTGCAGGGTCAAATTGTGAGAGTGAAGGTGAGAGCGTGCATCACACACCAGAAGTGTGAAAGTTGGCAGCCCTGCTTAGACAGAATGTACAGTATACAAATTAGGCCATTTTCTGAACTAAAACGTTGGCTTTCCACTAACAATGAAAAAAGAGAGAAAGCAAAGAGAATTTAAAGGTTTTAGAGAGAATATAAAAAAGAAATAATGCCAATAGTAACAAGCCAAGTGGATTGAAATTCAAAGTGAACATGCTTGTAATTACTTTGATGATGCGCTGCTTTTTTAAACAATACTCAGAGACAGGGAAATGAGAGAAAATGATAAAAAATAAGTGTGAGAGTGAAATTGATGTGTCAAAGTATGAAGAAAGGCCTACATCTCGTCATCTGTCCTTTATGTGCTTTTCTACTGTATTTTTACTTCTTGTCTTTTTCATCAGCCCTGTGTCCTTTCTCTATCTCTTGTTCTGATATAAAAAGCTTATACATTACAAAAGGCTCAGAATAAAAACCTTTTCTTCTCCTTTTATGCCTCCCTCCCACTTTACATCTTCTCAACATTAGGTGTGCGTTGGCTGCATTAAATACTTCTTTTTGTCCAGTTGAGTCATCTGTTTTAAACACTTTAAGTTCACCCAAATATCCACCACGCGCCACCATCCACAGCCTCTATTACTTCTCCAACTCTTCCTCCTTATTGAGGCCAAAATCTCCTGCTCTCTTCCATTGTTTTCTTTTTCACTCTCCATCACCATCAATCCTAGCTGTCAGTTTCTGATCCTCTGATTATTCAGCAGAGCTAAATAGGCAATGATGGTGTGGTGGTTAATAGTGAGATGGGTTTTTGGATGGGGTGAAGCAGAGGACAAGGGAAAGCTGTTGAATTGACCAGCATTTTGGTTCATTTGTGCAAATTCTTTAGATGGATATATGCTGAGCTAATTCAACAGATACACTATATTGCCAAAAGTATTCACTCACCCATCCAAATCATTGAATTCAGGTGTTCCGATCACTTCCATGGCCACAGGTGTATAAAATCAAGCACCTAGGCATGCAGACTGCTTCTACAAACATTTGTGAAAGAATGGCTCGCTCTCAGGAGCTCAGTGAATTCCAGCATGGTACCGTGATAGGATACCACCTGTGCAACAAGTCCAGTTGTGAAATTTCCTCACTACTAAATATTCCACAATCAGTTGTTAGTGGTATTATAACAAAGTGGAAGTGATTGGGAATGACAGCAACTCAGCCACAAAGTGGCAGGCCACGTAAAATCACAGAGCGGGGTAAGTGGATGATGAGGTGCACAGTGTGCAGAGGTCGCCAACTTTCTGCAGAGTCACTAGCTACAGACCTCCAAACTTCATGTGGCCTTCAGGTTAGCTCAAGAACAGTGCGTAGAGAGCTTTATGGAATGAGTTTCCATGGTTTCACTAAGCGCAATGCAAAGCATCAATGCAGTGGTGTAAAGCACACCACCACTGGACTCTAGAGTAGTGGAGACGTGTTCTCTGGAGTGATGAATCACGCTTCTCTGTCTGGCAATCCGATGGATGAGTCTGGGTTTGGTGGTTGCCAGGAGAACGGTACTTGTCTGACTGCAATTTGCCAAGTGTAAAGTTTGGTGGCGGGGGGATTATGGTGTGAGGTTGTTTTTCAGGAGTTGGGCTCGGCCCGGTGAAAGGAACTCTTTTTTTTTTGGACATTTTGGATAATTTCATGCTCCCAACTTTGTGGGAACAGTTTGGGGATGGCCCCTTCCGGTTCCAACATGACTGCGCACCAGTGCACAAAGCAAAGTTCATAAAGACATGGATGAGCGAATTTGGTGTGGAAGAACTTGACTGGCCTGCAGTCCTGACCTCAACCCGATAGAACACCTTTGGGATGAATTAGAGCAGAGAATGCGAGCCAGGACTTCTCGTCCAACATCACTGTCTGACTGTCTGACCTCACAAATGTGCTTCTGGAAGAATGGTCAAAAATTCCCATAAACACTCCTAAACCTTGTGGAAAGCCTTCCCAGAAGCGTTGAAGCTGTTAGAGCTGCGAAGGGTGGGCCGACATCATATTAAACCCTATGGATTAAGAATGGGATGTCACTCAAGTTCATATGCGTGTGAAGGCAGACAAGCGAATACTTTTTGCAATATAGTGTACCTGAAGATGTTTTAGGATCGTACAGTAGCCTTTGACATATCCAAATTTAATCCACATGCAGTGAGCATGATAATTATTTCCCCCTTTTTAAGCTTAGCTGCAGTGGTTGGATAGCTCCACACATCCAGAAGGAAGGAACCAGCTGCCATTAAAATGATGTGCAGCTCGTAATGCACCATTAAAGCGTATGCTTCAATTTGCAACGTCTAAACAACTTAGAATAAGGACAGTTATCACACAGAAATGCTTTGAGTGCTTGATTAATGACTTGTAAAAATTGATCCTCTGGAATAATTGCTCAGTACTCAAAACAACTGCAATTATGTTTTTTTTCTTCTTCTTTGCCTTAGAAACCAATTAGACTTTTTCAAAGAAAGACTTGTTGCCTCTCTAAGGAACAATGGGAATTTTCAGGAATAGTCAGCTGATTCACATTCAGTTAGATGAACAGATCTTTTGTACCTCGTAATCTTGCTCTCCTTTGTACTACTTGTAGGAAATAACCACAGTCTTTTATTCTGAGTCGGGCACTGATAGATGTTCCCATCTTCTCCTGTTTTTTATGTACAACCAGGATTTCTAAAAAAAGTTGTGCTGTGTAAAATTTAAATAAAAACAGAAAGAAATGATATGCAAGTCATTTAAACCCTAGATTTAACACACACACACACACACATATAAAATTCCCCACTTGCCCTGCAGGCAGTCTTTATTCGTCAAGCTCTGGTCCTGGGAGCTTGAGGGTCCTGTGCAGTA
This sequence comes from Heterochromis multidens, assembly GCA_015108495.1. Lineage (NCBI taxonomy): Eukaryota > Metazoa > Chordata > Actinopteri > Cichliformes > Cichlidae > Heterochromis > Heterochromis multidens. The sequence goes on from VUQS01035854.1 coordinate 11,610, forward strand.
TCTTAGCTGTTCCTAGGACTGCGCTCTTCTGGACAGAGATCTCGGGTGTTGTTCCTGGAATCTGCTGGAGCCACTCGCCCAGTTTGGGGGTCACTGCCCTGAGTGCTCTGATTACCATGGGGACCACTGTTTGTGGGAGGCAGTCAATCATAAGAAAGGTTTTTATATAAATTGTAGTCAAATGATACAAATTATATAAATATTAGGGCTGGGCACGTTAACGTGTTATTATCGCGTTAACGCATTAATTAATTAACGCCGACAATTATTTTGTCACACGTTAACGCGGTTTTATTATTATTATTGAAAGTCCGTTGCTCACTGGCTCTGAATACACAAAAACATGGGTCACAGGTGGTGGGATGTACAGGCTTGGGATGGGCATCATCACGCGTCTCAACCAATGAGAGCATAAGACTGCTGCAGCACACACATGAACCGGAACGTAAAAGAACTGGCGGGGACAGAAAAATGGAGAAAGGTATGAAACTCTTACATGGACATTTTCATTTTAAATCTCTTCCAGAGGCCCCTGCACAGTAAATCACAACTGTGTACTTTTTTTTTCTTTTTTTTGCACTCAACCACTTCACCTCACTCTAACAGGGGCAATTGCTACTGAACATAGACTGTTTATGCTGCTCCCTGATAAAAGAAAAATGTTTCTGCTGGTACCTGTTCAGTAACAAAACAAAGAAAAGTGATTTATAAATGTTAACTTGCTGTTGCTCAGAAGTTGCCTGTTATAATGTTATGATCGTG
>VUQS01035855.1:0-10484 GCA_015108495.1 Heterochromis multidens
TATATGTACAAGAAATGTGTTTTTGTTCACTTAAATTGTCTGCTTTTAAAAGCATCAGCTGTGCGTGTTTGCTTTGAAAAAAACACCAGAAAAAAACAAAAACAACCTATCAAATAAAAAAAACTAAATATTCAAGACGTATGATGAATTATTTTAGTTGTTTTTTCCCTGTTTTCCCTGTTTTGTGTTTTTTTTTTAACTTTTTTTTTTCATTACAGATCAATGCTCCAACTAATCTAGTAAATCTGGTAGCTTTTTGTTAAAACCAATTGCAACTACTTTTTTCCAAAAGAATTATAATGTACAAATGATAGGTTAGAAATATTGAAAAATGTGAAAAATGCACAAAAATAGCTCCCAATGTAACTTTTATTCAGGTTTTACTAAAGTTAAAGGATCTTACTCACTTTCTGATTATTTAGGAGTCACCAGTCAGTATATTGAATGTGCAAAATGTACAAAATCCTCAGAATTACTGAATTGCACAGGAGACTATTTTGTGAGTTATTAAGCAGCTCTTCCACTGTGACAAGAAAAGGAGAATAGGCAAACCTTGATGCACTCATTAAAGCTCATCGAAGCTCACCAAAGCTTAGTTTGTTCATTTGGAGCCACTGGTATGTTGAAACTGAGGTAAAGCAGAAGGTTAAGTGTTCAAACAATATTTAAACAGTGGCCAACAGCAGAAATCTACCAGGTCTGCAGAAAGACTAGAAAAAATGCTGTAACACTAGTAGGTGGCATACATACTCCTGATGCCAGAAACTCAGCTTTGTAGATAAGAATTTATCTGCTTGTTTGGGGAATGTTGTTCACTGCAGGTGATCTGATCATTTGATTTGATATTTTAAAAACATTTCTAGTTCAACAGCAGGAACATTTAATCTGAAAAATCTCTCATCCGTCAATGAATTGTCATGTTTTTAATCTGAAAACTTAATGCTTCTCATTGCCAGAAGTGGACCTTTGAATCAGAGGGAGTTCACACAGTGTCAGTGAACGCATCCGGCATCTATGGGTGGATGCAGAAGACAATACATGTTGTGAGTACTCAGCTTTCTGTTAATAAAAATGCTATAGTTTTGCATTGATTGTGGTAATATTAATACATTTTATGGTGTAAATAAGTTAAAAACATTTCATGGTTGTATTTTTACAAAGGCTCAATAATTTTTAAACAATAGCTTGGCATTTTGTAACCAAGGGAAATGTGAGATACAAGAACATTTATGTTCAGAAAGAATTCATTGTGTTCTTTTGATAAGAAGAAATATAATATATGACCAGAGATACCCTTTAATCTCACATTGGTGCTTTCTGTATGTGGTTGTGCGGTCATGTGGTCTTGCAGGTGGTTGTATCTCCTGGCGTCTCTCACCTTAAAGGGAGTTTGTGTGGGAATCAGATGAATACAGGTGAGATTGTTTCTGTGAGAGCTGTTTACCACCATGAAACACCTGCTTGTCCTCAACCTCACACTGAATGTAGCCCCCACCTATGAGAACGACCTCAACAACACAGAAAGGGACTGTAAGCATGGCACCATCATATATGATTACAATCTCAGTCATCACCATAGTAACATTTGTTGGCATGGTGGTAGCTTCACACATCAAACCTTGACAACCTTCACACCTCCAATCACTCCAGCTGTAATTTGCACTCAATCGTCACCTCCCCGCCACTGCAAGACAGTATCACCTTGCAGTATCTATCCTCTCCACCACCGTCCTTCCTCAGTGCTGCTTTCAGCTGTCCTTCCTCATTCATTGATGGTATATGAGTGGATCTGTGTCCTGAGGCCTACTAGAAGTTAATTCATGTATTAGTTGAATCCATACATGCAGAATTCATCCTGAAGGTCATGTCATGCCAGGCACATGGGGTCGAGAGTGGTTCGGACTGTTATTTCCAATGATGCTGCTGTGATGAACAGGGCAACTGTGGAATGGGGCGTTAAAGCGACTCTTTCTGTCACAGTTCAGGCCTTTAACCCAGACAGTCGGCTCTGTTTTCAAACACAAATCATTGTGCAAGATCCAGTTGGAGAGCTGGTGTTAGACATTCCTCGTGCGGTCGCAATGAATCAAAAACATTTGGTTTTATTTAGTCTTGCAACAGGGTCAAACGTGACTGCCTCTCTGCTTGTGAACTCATCACTGCTGTACAGAAACTGCAGCTACACGACAGGAGCAGAGGAAGTGGTCATGGTTTAGCTTTTCAACCACACTAGGACGGTTGCATTCGAGCTTCAGGCTAAGACTCAAGTTTTTCATTAGAGGTGTGAGAGTGTGTATATAGAACAGGAAGCTGTCACCTCAAGCTAGACAAAATCCAAATTGGTAACCACCGAGGAGTCACAGTACTGATGGCAAATGTTTCTTTTTTTTGCCTTTAATTAGTGTCTTTTACAACTTCCTCAACAAAAAATCACCCTGACTTATGTTTGTGTAATCTTATATTATACATCTCTGTCATGAAGCATCCATAATCTTTGGTTTGCTTTATCTGTAATGTCCACATGTGTCTTTTATCCCCTAGCTGTGAGGATTTTTTCAGCAAGGCAAGCATATCCCACAAATACAGATATAATCTTCCAAGCTGTGACTGACGTAGCAGATCCAGTGGAGTTTCTCTGGCATTTTGGAGACTACACATCAGCCACAACTACCTCTAGGACCATCACTAGAAGATACCTAAACCCTGGCAGGTACTAACAAGACACACGCAACATTTTCAAAATACAATCAGTGGAGATTCTTTAGGTAAGCCAGTGCTTACAAACTGTTCATCCATGGACAAGGTTTTTTTTTTTTTTTCAAATTCCAGCAATAAATAAAAAGAAAATCAACAATACTTTCACAAAGGTTTAACACGTGAAGTTTTTTTACATGCTGAAATCTTAATTTGCACTATAATAGTCACAACAGAAACTTGCCAAGGAACTAGCATCCCCCAACCTCTGTCTTCCTCCTAAAAGGAAGTTCTTGATCCCCACAGCTGCCAACAGGGGATCAGCTGATCACTGGAGTTCTCTCTATCTCTAATATTTTAGGTTGTAGTCTTTACCTCACAACATAAAGCTTCTGGAGACAACTGTTGTTGCAAACTATATAAATCAAACACAAAGTGAATTGAACTAACCCTTCAAATTCCACCTTTCTTGACTATAGGTATGATGTGTCTGTGATCATGTCAGATGGTCAGATGTCTGTCACTTCTGATGCGTTCCCGGTGGTAGTCCAGAGAGCAGTGAAGCTCAACAGGTTGGTCCATCAGGCCTCAGTCTTGCAGAATCACACAGTGGTGTTGAGTTGCCGGGTAAATGTGGGGACCGACATCACCTTCCTGTGGAGCTTTGGAGATGGAACAAGCAGGTCTGGACAGAGCACAGAACGGCATGTCTTCCACAGGTGAGCCAGAGAGTTTAACAAGAATTTGGGCTTTAATTTTCCTCTTAAACTCAAACCTAACTTTGAGTTTAGATGAGATTAGGATTAGAATTATAACTCTCTAATTCCATATTTTCCTTTTACAAACTCAGTTTGTCTTACTATCAGTCTTTCAGGTAAATATTAAAATTACCTAACTTCAGGGTGTATTTGTGCTGGTGCAAATATGTTTTTCTCTCCAGAACAGGAGAGTTCAGAGTCGAAGTGATGGCATCTAACCTGGTCAGCTCTGCTTCTCTGAGCAGCTACATCTTTGTTGTGGACCAGCCTTGTCGGCCTCCACCTGTCAAAAACATGGGGCCTCTTAAACTACAGGTAGTCCTTTATCTAGACCACACAAGTACATTATGGTGTAGCATACTTAAAAAGAAAATAAAATCTTCTCTTTGCACCTAGGTGCGAAGGTTTGAGGTTGTCCATCTGGGTGTGACGTATGAGACAGAAGTAGACTGTAATGTATCAGGAGGCCTTCACTACTCCTGGACTTTATTTGACTCTGCAGGCTGGGCAGTCCGTTTGCCTGTCACAGACACACACAGGCAGACCCTCATACTGCAGAGCCATCTCCTGCAATATGACACCTACACTGCTATAGCCAGGGTATGTAATAAATGGGAATAATTACAGTAAATAGTGGGAAGCCAGACTGAGAAGCAATGATATTTAAAGGCTGGCTTAAAGGGTCTTTCCATTTCAAACCATGATTTCTGTTACTAATATTATGAAAAAAGAGAAATACACTTCAACCTTTTAGCAAACAAAAACTGATGTCCCGCCACCGAACTGAATGATCCAGGCTTGTGTTTCTTCTGCAGGTTCAGGTTGTTGGCAGTGTCGTGTACAGTAACTACAGTGTGAAGGTTCAGGTGATGCCAAGCCCTCCCGTGGCTTTCATCCAGGGTGGCACCAACATCTTCCTTAACAGGAGCACCATAGTAACCCTGGATGGGCAGGCATCTTATGACCCTGATTTCCCCATGAACCCACTCAGGTAGTTACCTTTAATAGGCAACAAACCAGAAGATGGTTTAGAAATTTTTAAATGGACTGCAAACAATGCCACGATGAGGAAAAATTGATAAAAATGTCCACTTTCCTCTGGTTTTAAATGTTTATGTTTCATATTTCCTCATAAAAGTGGTTGCTTTCACATTCATCTCGCTACCTCAGCCTTGAGTTTGGTGAGATCCGTTCCTGCATTTTTGCTTTTACATCTTCCACTTCCCAACCAAGGGCATCTTACTCACTAGTTAAATCCAGGATCAAAATTCTGCTTCTCCTGTAGCGTGAGACTTGTCCTCTGCCTTGAGCGGTTCATGATGGGTGTGTTCCTGTTGCTGCAGCTGCTCACTTAGCTGCATTCTCCAAGTCCGCTCCTTCTGAAGCTGGTTAGTGAGCTGTGTCCACAGAAAAGTATTCTCTCTCGTCTCTGCCTCCAGTTTGGTAGAGAGCTGACTGAACTTCTCTTGGGAGGAAATGCGTTGCTCTGCGCCTTGGATGTGAGCCTTCAAAAACCTCAGTTTGGGTGCCTAGAGCCTCATTTGTTTGTTCACAGTCCTTCAGCTGCACGTCTGGCCCACACAACATTTGCCAGTGCCATATCTGAGCTGTAATTGCCAAAAGTAGGCTAGATTAGCCTATTATATATATAATATTATTATATATAATAATGTAATTGTTTCATATCTCTGTGGTCATTTTTACTTGTTTTTGTGTCACCCTGGAAAGATTTGTGTGTGTTTGAAAGTTAACATAATTTCTGATTTTCTCTGTATAGCTACAGTTGGACATGTAAGCCAATCAGCACCATAACCAGCTCCTGCTTCAACCAACACATTCCCACTTTGTTGCCTGTGCTCAAATTTCCCGTGAGCTTCTTAAAACGCAACTTTGACCAGTTCCAGTTCACGCTCACTGTCCACAGTGGAGAGCGTTCAGCTTCAACGGAGACCTTCCTCACTGTAACATCGAACCTCATTGGGTATGACCTTTTAATAAAAGTGTCTATTGAATCATTTAACTGAACAGAACCAAATAGAGGGGTTTGATTAAAAGTAGCACCTTAATTCATAAGTGACTTTTAACGTGTGCCTAAATGCATTCAATCCAGGAAGGTGTCCGTTTACTGCCCCCAGTGTCAGGGAGACCATGTGAACTGGGATCAGTCTTTCTCTGTCAGTGCCATGTGTGAAGACTGTCACATTCCTGCACAGCACATCCAGTACACCTGGAGTCTTCACCTGGTCAATGCTTCATCCAAGCCTTTTATAGAAGGTAAAATCAATTCAGCCACTTTGCAAGAAAATTCCCCCCAAATTCCCCAAGAATGGAAAATAAATTAAAAAAAGAAACCCTTGTCTTCTATTCCAGTCCCGTTTTGTTACACAGCAGATCTCAGCACTATGTCTGCCATCATGGAGAGTCCTGCCACTTCTCCTCAGACTCCTGTGATCTCTACCCTACACCCTCCTGTTACAAATGTGTCACAGAACACCCATACCGCCTCTTCTTCATCTTCCTCCCCCGTTACTTTGAATACCTTTGAAACTCTGGCCAGAAATCGAGATGTGGACCTGGCTTACAGCGGGACATCAACAAACAGGAGCAGAGACACATTAAACAAAGCTGGTTTGTTATTAACTGTATATATAAAAAAATAAAATAAATATATATATATATATATATATATATGACTTTGAGCGTACCACTCTGTAAGTAACTGCGACTTCTTTCCTCACCTCACAGGTTTGTCAGAGTCTAGTCCACGTGTCCTCAACAATGATGGTGCCCTATATTCTGACCACTTTGGCCAAGGTGACACTAACAGTGAACTCCAAGTTGACCCTGACGCCTCTACTGACTGGGACTTTTCTTTTCTTTTCCTGGAGAGTGGCAATGCAGGTGGTCGACTAGGTGAGAAAATATGCGCTTTTGGCTGTAAAACTTAGCTAGTTGATAGGTGGTGAGTAACTCAGGAGGTAGAGTGGGTGGTCTACTAAGTGGTTTGATCCCCGGCTCACCCAGACTGATTGTTGAGGCATCCTTGGGCAAGACGCTGAACCCCCGAGTTGCCCTGATGCATCCATGGGTGTGGGAATGGTAGGCAAAGCACTTTTATAAATGTATGGGTGAATGAGGTTTGTAGTAAGAAAGCACTTTGAGTGCTCAAATTGACTAGAAAAGCATTATATAAGTACAATCCATTTAACAGCAGAGAGATTTAATACAATTAAATTACAATAAAAATAAAATTTTTGAAAGTGTTTTCCAACCTGTAACCAACATGAAGCAGGTTCCCAACTTTAAAAAATAACTTTTGCCAAACACATAGTATATTTGTCAGATATTTGGGAAAATGTTTTGTTGCTTGACTTCCTGCTTCTTAAATACACTCTTACTGATATTATTGCACCAAAGCTGGTTCTGTTACAGATCCAGATTATGGTGTTCCCTTTTCAAGTGCAGAGGAAGGAGACCCAGGGATGTCAGCAGGAAGACCCCGGGGTACAGTTCATATCTATGTTCACTGTTTATTCCTTATCTGAGATGGTAGTTTATTTACTCACGAGTGTTCCCAGGTGAAGATGGTGAGATCTTCAGTGCAGGAGATGTCTCAGTGTTTGATCCAGCATTACACAAAGATGAGGGGAGTAATCTGGTGGATCCTAAGCCATCCATGGCAATTCAGGCACCAACGTTGCTCGACTTACCTCGAAACGCTCTAAACAGAGGCCTCTTTGAGTCCTTCACTTACACAGGTACATTTTGCAGAAAAATTACGGCTTCGGTACCACTGTCTCAGCATTTAGTCATCTTTCTTTACCTTTTTTACATCTTTCCAGGAATCTCCTCCTCTTTGCTCATGATCAAGCCCTTCAGTCTGAGGCCCAGGAGCAGATACATGTTGGAGGTCACTGCCAGTAAGTTTGAGATAGTTTACACCACAGGTTGGGGATGGTTCCATGTAAATGAACCCTGAAGACAGTTATTAGAGATGTATAATAACAGCAGAATGGGACAAAATGCTGAAATCACAGACATTTTGGTTTCTAGATTTTTGTTTCCATTTACTGCTGTACTGTAACTGTAACATAATAACACCTACATTGCCCCTAAAGTCAATCTCCATGTGTTAACGATCCTCTCGGTTTTTGTCTGATGAATTTAGAATCTCAAAACAGGTTTCTGGGCCAGACTCAGCTGTTCTTACAAACCAACCCTGTTCCAAAGGGCTTGACGTGCCAGGTGCAGCCAGTCAAAGGACTGGAGTTACACACACACTTCAGCATCTTCTGCACCTCAGGGAGGGAGGTATTTCCTGTTGCATACATTAAACACTGTTACTGCTTATTGGACCTTGCATGCTGTGTCTTATGAAAGATTTATGCACAAGCCATTTTCAGAGAGTATTTTTATTACAAGACATTGCCACCCAGTGCTCGAAGTGTTCAGTCATTTGTAGTTGTCTGTCAGTGATTGACTTACACCTTTTCGGGGTTCTCCTTCACACCTAAATGTAATAATTAACCATCCCATTCTTTTGACCCTGGTCCCAGTATGTCAGTCTTCACAGAAATGTGTGTGTGTGTGTGTGTGTGTGTGTGTGTGTGTGTGTGTGTTTGTGTTTGTGCATGCCAAAGGACTTACTGTATGAGTACAGCTTCAGTGTAGGGGACAGACTTCCCAGGACACTGTACCAGGGGAGAGACTTCCAGTACTACTTCAATCTTCCTTCAGGTGACCCCAGTGATCACTATAAAGGTACACACACAAAGATGGACCAAATGACTAAGAAGAATTAACAGAATTTTAAAAAATATTTCCTTTACTTTTTATTGCTCTTATTGCTGTCGTCTCTATAGTAACTATTTACACAGAAATCAGAAGCAGCACATATGGTTCAGCCACCAAACCCTGTCCTGTCACAGTACAAGTCCAACCAAGCTTCCTCAGAGACACCTTATCTTCCTCTTCCCATCATGATCCTGATCTGGAGCTGTAAGAATCACCACGTCATCACATTATATTACAAATTGGTGTTAACGAGACAATGGGATTTATTAGTGACAGAAAGGTTGCTTTCTGTTTTAATTTTTAAAGTGTAGAAATGGACACTTTACATTTGATAATAACTTTTTGATAACTAATAAATGCCTAATAAGACTTTCATTGGACAACAATTAAGGATTTAATAAAATGGAGTTTAGTCTGGATGCTCTGAAGGTTTCTCCTTGAGGTTTAGTTAGTCTTCTGGTGATTTAAACATATACGGAATAAAAAGCATGTTAAGCTGGTGCATACTCAGGGGTTTTATCCTGGCAGCCCAAAAGTTGCTGTTAAAACCAACTGACTGGTAAACCTCATGACATCATTCTCAGCTACGACATAGATTTGATAGAATTCTTATACTGTGCCGTCTCTTTCGCCGTCTCCAGGTCAGAGTCAGGTCTCAGGAACCTGTCAGCTCTGGTGCAGCTTGGGAACAGTGTGGAGATTCGTAACTACATCAGCCTCCTCTCAAGCATCCTGAACAGACTCAGCCTGGAAACGGACACCAACACACATGCACAGAGGCACATGCGCAATGTGCTCATTCACACCTTGTGTGGGCTTGAGAGCAGTGATCAGGTACACACAGACAGCATTATAGATCAACACAACAGCATTCTTTTGCTTTTTACGAGCCAGTTCTCTGGGAGGAAGGGAGGTAACATTAACAACAGGGTGGAAAGAGATGAAGGCAAGATCATCTTTTGATGAAAGAAAAGAAAAGAAAAGTCAAGCATCTCACATGGCTCTGCTGCCATTTGTTTTTATGTGTGAATAGTGAATCAGAAGCTACAATGTAAGTTCAATTCAATTCAATTTTATTTATGTAGCACCAATTCACAGCAGTCGCCTCAAGGCGCTTTATATTGTAAGGCAAAGACCCTACAATATTAGAGCGAAAACTCCAACAATCAAACGATCCCCTCTGATCAAGCACTTGGTGACAGTGGGAAGGAAAAACTCCCTTTTAACAGGAAGAAACCTCCGGCAGAACCAGGCTCAGTGAGGGGCAGCCATCTGCCTCGACCGGTTGGGGGTGAGGGGAAGGAGAAGAGAGCAAAGAGAGAGAGGTCAAACACACACTATAGGGCAGAGAGCCAGAGTTTAATAATTACTAATGCTGGTCTAAACCTCTAAATGCAATGTGCTGTATAAACACATGTAGAGTGAAAGAGCTGAGTGAAGAAGAAACACTCAGAGCATCATGGGAAGCCCCCAGCAGTCTAAGCGCATTGCAGCATCACTAAGGGAGGATTTAGGGTCACCTGCCCTAACTATAAGCTTTATCAAAAAGGAAAGTTTTAAGTCTGATCTTAAAAGAGGGTGTCTGTCTCCTGAATCTGTGTAAGTTTCAATTCAATGTTTCAATTCTAGGTGTCAATGACAGACAATATCTGCATTCTCAACGACCTGCTACAAATTACAAATCAGGTAGGTGGAAGTCTTTCGCTTACAAAGAGACACTGGTAGATACTAGATTGTTTCTCATACTTGCTTCATCCCTTTTAGGTGACATTAGTGAGCGCCAAACGAGTAACGGCTCATATTCAGGCCATCTCAGAGCAGTTTTCTGAGTCTAGCGCTCCTCGTCGTCGCTACCATGTAAATCAGGAGGTGCTCAATACAACACTCAGCCTGTTTTCACACAGCCTTCAGGTAGTCAGTAGTTGCGACTTCACACCTGACATTACACAAGCATCGGAAGCAGACTCTCCCGCTGATGAAAACCTAAGAAGTGAAGAAGACACTCCAAACAGCCATATAGTAAACTCATCCACTGGTTGTCACATCAAACAGGGAAGATCAATTCCAACAAAGCAAGCGGTGGAGCTCGTAGCTGATATTCTGCAGGCTGCTTCAGAGCTGATGCTGGTGAGACAGAACACATTTGTGTACATGTAAAAAATATTTCTCCACAGTTTTAGTTTTTTTTAGTGACATTCATTCTTTTTTTTTTTTTTTTTTTTTCAGATATTCCTTCTT
>VUQS01035855.1:19121-41534 GCA_015108495.1 Heterochromis multidens
CAGTAAAAAAAAAAAAAAAAGAAAAGAAATACCAGACCACTTAGCTTGCTATAGATAGATAGATAGATACACAGTGCATCACAGTTTGTTGCGTATGGGGCTGCATAGCTGCAGACCAGTCAGGATGCCCATGCTGACCCCTGTCCACCACCGATAGCACTAACAATGGACACATGAGCATCAGAACTGGACCACAGAGCAATGGAATAAGGTGGCCTGGTCTGATGAATCACGTTTTCTTTTACATCACGTGGATGGCCAGGTGCATATGTATCGCTTACCTAGGGAACACTTGGCACCAGGATGCACTATGGGAAGAAGGCAAACCGGCGGAGGCAGTGTGATGCTTTGAGCAATGTTCTGCTGGGAAACCTTGAGTCGCAACAACAAGTTTGAGGTGTTGACTTGGCCTAAAAAATTCCCCAGATCTCAATCCAATCCGGCATCTGTGGGATGTGCTGGACAAACAAGTCCAATCCATGGAGGCCCTACCTTGCAACTTACAGGATCTGTTGCTAACATCTTAGTGCCAGATACCACATCACACCTTTAGAGGTGTCTAGAGGAGTTCATGCCTCCATGGTTCAGGGCTGCTTTGGCAGCAAAAGGGGGACCAACACAATGTGTCTGTGTAGGTTCTCAGTAATCTAGGTCATGGTAGTCTTAAGAGCTTGAAACGAAGGCGACTGGACTTCTTTAAGTTGCTTGAAGACGTTTTCACCTCTTTTAGAACTGAAGAAGCCTCTTGGATGAGAGGTGAAACATCTTTAAGCAACTTAAAGAAGTCCAGTCGCCTTCGTTTCAAGCTCTTAAGAGGACCAACACAATATTAGACAGGTGACCATAATGTTATGCCTGATTGGTGTGTGTACATATATATATATATATATATAATTATTTCATTTTTTTTTAGATTGTCTTGATTGCAAAAAAAACTGATACTGTGGTCATGGACACATGGACACTAACTGTTGTTGTGGTCACAGAAATGTTCCAGTTGTATAACTAAATGATTTTGACTCCTTCAAATACAGAAACAGACTTTTCCTTTTTTCAGACCTATTACCTTGAGGAGTTTGAAAGTTTAGTAGACGAACTGTTGTTCAGACTCAACGCCTTCTCTGACAGCCTGCACCACACTCTGCCCCCCAAAGCCCACCGCTTCAGGGAAGATAGTCCTGTTGTCTCCCCCATACCAGAGCCCTCCAACATGGATTCACAGGTGAATCAGCCTATTTGTGCTATACAAATAAAGTTTTATTAAATAAAGTCATACTGTGTGTTTTTAAGGGCTAAAACCAACACTATTTAAGCTCTGTGTGATTATGTTAGGGCTCCATGAAATCACAGATGACTGTGAATGATACACATGCGAATGACCAGTTTTTGTCAAATCCTGGAGGAACCCCACCTGTGTCTCACATGTTCAGGTAACAGAATTAGACCAGGATCTACTCAGTCTGTAGGCATTATTTTTAAGCAGCTACTAAAAGGCAATAATCTAATCATGTGACTAATCATAATATACTTCTAGGTCCCTGACTAACTTGGACATCCTACAGCAGAGAGGTGAAATTGGACATAACCTCTCCTCTGACACTGTTGTGGCATCTGATGATAAATTAAAGGGTAAACACTGCCCAGAGTCAGCAGGCAAAAGTCACACCATTCATACAGAGGTTGTGGTAGAAGTTATGGTCCATGAAGAGCCTGGGAGAGAAGTCCCAGATACACACTAGAGTCTTCATGGAGATTGCAAATCATGAATTCATTGTTCACTAATTTTGTATTGTAAAGGTGTATAGAATAGTATGCTATGATATATACACAGCATACCTTTTCCTTCCTTTCTTTTGGTATCCAGGTTGTGGGTAAAAGCCATTAATAAATTGTTTGAAGCAATAAATCTGCTGTTATTAAAATTTTTGTTGGATTTATCTACAAAAAAGTACTTTTACTTTGTAATTTTTACCTAAAAATGTAGTAGTGTAGTAAAGTAGTGTATTTTTGTCTTTTTTTTTTTTTTACTTTTTAGCACATAAGTTTAGAATGTAGACTATTTTTTTTTAAATAGCCTAGATAAAGAACAGTAAAATGGATTCAACTCCAATTCAATTCAATTCAATTCAATTTTATTTATATAGCGCCAGATCACAACAACAGTCACCTCAAGGCACTTTATTTTGTAAGGTAAAGGCCCTACAATAATACAGAGAAAACCCCAACAATCAGATGATCCCATATGAGCAAGCACTTGGCAACAGTGGAAAGGAAAAACTCCCTTTTAACAGGAAGAAACCTCCAGCAGAACCAGGCTTAGGGAGGGGCAGCCATCTGCCACGACCAGTTGGAGGTGAGGATGTATGAGTTTAAATACCTGGGGTCAACTATTCAACGCACCAGACAGTGAACAAGAGAGGTGAAAAAGAAAGTGCAGGCAAGGTGGAGCGCGTGGAGACGAGTGTCAGGGGGGATTTGTGACAGGAGGATAGCAGCAAGAGTGAAAGGGAAGGCTGAAAACAAAAGGAGACAGAGCTTTTGTAACAGTGGAACTCTCCCTCTGAGCCTGAGTTCTGTGGACTTGGTGGTCTCTTTCGCAAAACAGCAAAAAGCCCATCTTTTTAGACCTGCATTTGGTTAACTTTTGCTTTTATATTCTGGCATTTTTTTGTGAAGCACTTTGTGATGTTTATCTTGAAAGGTGCTATACAAATAAAATGTTACTTATTTACAAAAACACAGGAGGCCCAGCTGGAGGTGGCAGAGCTGATGATGCTCAGATTTTCACTGAGAGTGACCAGAGTGAACTTGGATTAGAAATGAGCACATCAGAGGGACAACTCAGGTTGAGCAATTTGGAGACAAAGTTAGAGAGGCAAGGCTGAGATGGCTTGGACATGTGCAGAGGAGGGATAGTGGATATATTGGACAAAGGATGTTGAAGATGGAGCTGCCAGGCAGGAGGAAAAGAGGAAGACCTCAGAGAAGATTGTGTGACAGAGGAGGATGCTAGAGATAGGGCGAGACGGAGGCAGATGATCTGCTGTAGCGACCCGTAAAGGGAGCAGCTGAAAGAAGAAGATGATAGAACAGTAAGATATGAAAATTGCCCTTATGTTGTCTTGCACGCAGGAAGCTTTAAACACGTAAAGACAGATCACCAGGTCTCCTCCTCCTCCCCCAGTGCAATATGAAAATATACCTCATAGATGTTGGTGAAAATAATTTCCTCCCTGAATCCTCTGCTTATTAGGCTTAAAATACTCAGTTGTGATGAATATTCATTATTTGTGTATCATATATAAGGTGCTATGGAATTATTATGTTATAAGGTTAAAAAAAAAAAAGTAAAAGTTTCTCCTTCTTTTATAAAGTTGCATTTAATTTAAGAAAACACAAGTGCAAATAAACAACCCCCATCTGGCTGACACTCATTTACTCGTGAATAAAGCATTTTTAAAAAAAAAACAACAACATATATAAAGGAGTGAAACAAAACACACATGCGCTGCAGAAGACTCTGCTGAGCGGATACCAAGCAGAAAACAGTAAATAAAAGTATCCAATAGCATCTGTCAACGTTTCAGCCTCAGGAATTGAGTGGCGGCGTGTGATTGGAGGACACCAGATGATGGCGTCCAATCACGACGTGGCAAGTCAGACAAGTTCCAGACTGGGGAGGAGGCGGCGGAGGTGTACTGTGTGTTTTCTGAAGGGCTAGTTTGTATGAACGCGAGAGCCAAAGGTTGGTACAGCCACACATCAGTATTGATCCGGACGGCTGGTCTGTGCAGCCCGCAGTGTTCTTGATGACATTCATCAGCCTTTTTTATTAGCTAAGTTAATTAGCCGGATATTTGGGAGCAAGCAGCACGTCGTGGACGCGGGGCCGCATCATCTGTGGACACAATGAGGAAGGTTGCTTTGCTTCTAATTGTGCTGCTCGGCGTTGCACATTTTGCGACTGTCAGCAGATGTGAAGAGGGTGAGTGTGGACATTTGTACAACCCTGCAGCTGAGCTGGTTATTTAAGTGGAGCGGTCAGTTTGTTGTATTCAAACTAACCAGCTAATTAGTGTAGAAACAATGCACGTTGTGTTAGCGTGCCAGCTACCGGGACTGCTAATGTCAACACACTTAAACATGCAGTCAGGGGCTCTTCAGGTGCAATAATCTAACGCACACTGCAAGTTAATTCAGGCTGTCGTGGATGTGGCGTGGACTGAAGTCAGTGGGCACTCTCTGTTTGCTTGCTTGGTGTTTAGATGTTGCAGAAGGCAAGGAGGAGACAGATGACGAGGACAGTGACTATGAAGAGGAGGATGATGATGAAGACGATGATACAGAGGTGAAAGAAGAGAACGGGGTGCTGGTTCTCACCGACAACAACTTCGACACCTTCATGGAGGGCAAAGACACAGTGTTGGTGGAGTTTTATGCTCCATGGTAAGCTGGATGAATCCTTGTGTTTCCAATCAGAAAGTCTGAGTTAGAGAAGCAGAAGAAACTCGGATTGTTTTCAGCATCTAAGCCATGCAAATTTTACAGTAATACCTCTTCCTGTCTGCATCGTGTTGCAGTATCTGTATTTCTTTTCGTTTCTTTTTTCTTCTTGTATATTTTAGGTGTGGTCACTGCAAACAGTTTGCCCCAGAATATGAAAAAATCGCCC
Organism: Heterochromis multidens; assembly: GCA_015108495.1. Taxonomy (NCBI): domain Eukaryota; kingdom Metazoa; phylum Chordata; class Actinopteri; order Cichliformes; family Cichlidae; genus Heterochromis; species Heterochromis multidens. The sequence continues at coordinate 23,794 of VUQS01035855.1, forward strand.
AGACTCTGAAGGAGAGTGACCCTCCTATACCTGTGGCCAAAGTGGACGCGACAGCAGCCAGTGATCTGGCGAGCAGGTTCGAAGTGTCGGGGTATCCCACCTTCAAGATCCTTAAAAATGGGGAGCCTGTGGACTATGACGGAGAACGAACAGAGACGGGTAAGAATAGTTCATCCAGTCTGAGCATCTTTTGTTAAACAAATGAGCATCAGCATGGTTCATTTGTCTGTTTTCTGCAGCCATTGTGGAGCGGGTTAAAGAGGTGGCTCAGCCAGATTGGAAGCCCCCTCCTGAAGCCACGCTGGTGCTAACCAAGGACAACTTTGATGACACTGTGAATAACGCAGACATCATCCTGGTGGAGTTCTACGCCCCATGGTGAGTTGATTATAAAGTACCAGTTAGTGATGGTCTTTGGGGGGGAAAGTAATTAAATACTTATTACCTCCAGGTGCGGACACTGTAAGCGTCTGGCACCAGAGTACGAGAAGGCAGCCAAGGAGCTGAGCCAGCGCACTCCTCTCATCCCTCTGGCCAAGGTGGACGCCACGGTGGAAAGCGAGCTCGCCTCACGCTTCGAGGTTACTGGCTATCCCACTTTGAAGATCTTCAGGAAGGGCAAAGTGTTTGACTACAACGGACCCAGAGAAAAGTACGGTAGGTCACCGGCTGTGTCATATCTGTCCTTGGTGCTTATTATGTATGCTGAGGTTTGTGTGCACATTCGGCTTCCCTTCATCCTCCAGTAAAGTTGATCCACGTCTTCCCCTTTCTCCATAGGCATTGTTGACTACATGAGTGAGCAGGCTGGGCCTCCCTCCAAGCAGGTGCAGGCAGTAAAACAGATCCAGGAGCTCATCAAAGATGGTGATGATGCTGTCATAGTCGGAGTGTTCTCCAGCGAGCAGGACGCAGCCTATGATGTCTACATTGAGGCCTGTAAGTAGTTCATCTTCAGTTCTTTTGAATTCTTTCAGATTTGCATATTGAGTATTAATCTCACTGCTGTTTCGCTTCCAGGTAATGCACTAAGGGAGGACTTCACCTTCCGTCACTCCTTCAGTGCTGAAGTGGCTAAACTGCTCAAAGTTTCTCCCGGTCACATTGTCATTGTTCAGCCTGAAAAGTTCCGCTCCAAGCACGAGCCATCGTCTCACACATTCACAGTCAAGGTGCCGTCTTTGACCTCCACTTCCAACAGATTGTTTTGACTAATTTGAATTTGGTTTCAGCGAGTGTGAAACTCATCAGACTTGCAAATGGCTGTTCTGTCCTTTAGTCAGTATTGGTGTAAAAATGCCATGCATCACCTAGCGGCAGCTGTCTTTGAGTTTTAATTGTTGCATTATCTAACCTGGGAATGTCAGCAGTGTTGCGTTTCCTTTATCATGCAGGACTCGACACCGGTATCTGATGTGCAAGAGTTCTTCAAAAAACATGTAATTCCTCTTGTGGGACACAGAAAACCAAGCAATGACGCTAAACGCTACACAAAAAGACCCCTGGTGGTTGTGTATTATGGCGTTGACTTCAGCTTTGACTACAGGAAAGGTGAGTTCACAAAGGGGAGTGGAGGACTCGGTTTACACTTGCAACTACTGTGAACAGCAGCCAGTCACCCAGGAGGATGTTCTGTGCTGTAACAAACCTTTTTTGTCTCCTTTCACTTTCAGCTACACAGTTCTGGAGAGCCAAGGTGCTCGATGTGGCCAAAGACTTCCCAGAGTATACATTTGCTATCGCTGATGAAGAGGATTATGCGGAGGAGCTGAAGAGTCTGGGCCTGAGTGAGAGTGGAGAGGAAGTGAATGTGGGAATTCTGGCAGATGGAGGCAAAAAATATGCGATGGAGCCCGAGGAGTTTGACTCAGAAGTGCTGAGAGATTTTGTCGTGGCTTTTAAGAAAGGTGAGTGCTAAGAGTTTTTTGTGGAACTGCATGAAGTAATTAATCTTGTGAAAAGCGTCAGTTCAGAGTTTGTAGTGACAGATGAGTCTAGGTTTGTTTTTAGTTTTTACAAAAATTCTAAATTTTTGCCCAATTTTGTTCACAGGGAAGCTTAAACCCATCATCAAGTCCCAGCCGGTGCCAAAGAACAACAAAGGACCAGTTAAGGTGGTTGTAGGAAAGAATTTTGATGACATCGTGATGGATACCCAGAAGGATGTCCTGATCGAGTTTTACGCTCCCTGGTGCGGCCACTGTAAGAAACTAGAGCCTGATTATTTGGCTCTGGGCAAAAAGTACAAGGGTGAGAAAAACCTGGTGATTGCCAAGATGGACGCCACAGCCAACGACGTACCCAACAACAGCTACAAAGTGGAAGGCTTCCCCACCATATATTTTGCCCCAAGCAACAAGAAGCAGAGTCCCATCAAATTCGAAGGCGGAGAGAGAACAGTAGAAGGGCTCAGTAAGTTCTTGGAAGAGCACGCCACAAAGCTATCACAGAAGAGAGACGAACTTTGAAACTTCCTCTGAGAAGTAGCTAAGAACTCTTACCGTGCTCATGCAGCGTCTCAGGATGCTGATGAAGCCTCTGGGAAGGTGAAGGGAATGCAGTGGATTATAAAAAAAAAAAAAAAATGGAGTTACTGAATTGCTGTGACGGTTAAAGTTTCAATCATCATTTTAGTTTCTGTTCATTCCAAGATTCAGGTTTCTTCTGTTTCTAAAAGCATGTAAGCACTGTTCAAGATGAATCCTTTTTAAATAAAACTGAAAATGATGGCACCTGTGTAGGCCAGCACTGAGAATTGACTCTGTTTTTTGTTAAATCGATAAAAATTATGCCAGAAAATGTGTTGCAAATATAAGAGCAGGCACTGCACGCAGTTTCAGAAAACAAGTGTTTGGTTTTAATTACATTTAAGAACAATTAAAACAATTAGTAATACAATTGGCTACATTCTGAGACACATGAACTGCCCAGACAGTACGCCTCAACATGGCTCATCTACAACCAGTTAGTTAATCAAGTAATCCCCTAAAATGGCTTGGCAGGGGAGGGATGCACCTGCAGCAGCAGCAGCATCTGTCACAAGAATAAGTAACTGCTGAAATTACAACACAATCAGCACTATAATCACTTTGAACCATAAAAACCTGGCAGGGCAATACTTTAAGAAAGTGCATCATGTAGTGAAACTTAATGACATCTTCATGTGCTGTGCGAACATATGTACATGAACAGGGCTGCTGCCTCGTTCACGTAAAGGCACTTAATGATACTGGCACTGAACGAGTTGGTTCTTGACATGTTGGGACCGTTAAGAAAACTCTTGTGTAAACCGCAAGTGGAACTCCCGGATCTTCTGCAGCACCACCTTCAGCTTCTCAGTTGGAGGCAGGATGGTCATCCTGGACAGAGGAGGGTGGGTTCAGATTAATGATAAAGGTATCAATAGAGGTGTGGTAAAACTGGAAGTTATATTTACCTAACAGAGGGACAGTGCAAACTATCGGGCTTTATCTGACACTCGCCTTTTTTTTTTTTTTTGGATTAAGCAGTATTAGTTTAAAAACTGCAGTGAGTGGAACTTGTTTCAACATGTTTTACAAAATGCATTATTTTATTTTGACTAGTTTGTTTTTGTGTAAGTGCACACTTTGCTTTGCATTAAAACTGTGCAACTGTAAACTGACAAAAGTTGTCACCTCTGACCCTTAAATTAGCAAGATGGTTTTTGTGGATATCAACCAGCCCTCATGAAACTTTTTTCCATATTTAATCAAAATGTTTAAAATATTAACTGACTGAACAGGTATTGACTGGTGTTGTGGATGTGTACTCATTTGAGTACAGATCTTCCGAAATGTCAGCTGCCTCTGTGCAGCACAACTGAAATTCACTGTTAGATAAGAGAGTTAAGTCTATGAGGCACGTGACAGGGCCATGTGTCACCGCACCCACAAATGAGCCACAAAGTGAACATAATCATGAACTCTCTTCAACACAGCCATGAAGTGTCTGTGTGTGTGTGTGTGTGTGTTTTTGTAAGAGAGAGAGGAGGGAGTTAAACCGCTTCTTTAACTTCAGGATGGAAGAAAGACAAATAGAAGAGCACTAGGACAAAATATGGGGAGTAAAAAGACACAAGCATGAGTGTAATTAGATGCAGAATATTAAGCACAATGTGAGCAAAGGGCAGCAGGAGAGTTGAGTTTCATATTCAAAGTAGCACCAATACCACTGTTGAGCCTTCAGTACTTTCTTAGTTCATTCTTTCCAATTCAATATTAAAAAATCTCAACTGTTCATGTCACAGGAGGACTTGTGAGCGAGTGGTCTGGGTTTGGGGATATGCAAAGGGTGTGACTGAGAGCAGATATGCAAACAAGGTGGAAATAATGGCACAGCTCTAAGGAAGAAACATAACACAACATCAGAATATACAGATATAAATGGTATTGTCTCATCCTAGCTCGTCTGTAAATATACATCTTGATATTCCTTAAAAATTCAATATGCCGTCCAGCCCTAGTATTAATGCAAAGTGAAAAGTTATTTTCAGATTTAAATGACAGAAAAAAGATTTTAAAAATGTTTCAACTTTGAATGTGAACAGCAGGGGGCGGTGGGTACGGTGGACATGAATAGTCCAAAAAATTACACCCTATCTCCTTTTCCTAACCACTTTTCCTTGACCTCAATGGAAAATGTCATGACGTCAAAGAAAGGTGTGGATTGATAAAAACTTTGATAAGTGTGTAGAGAATCCAACCGCACTTACACTAGACTCCTTAAAAACGTCACACTGGGTGTCTGTGGGGTTTAAACTACAAAGTCCAGAAGATGAACAACAAATTGCGCATCTTACTTCACCACATGTTCTTACCCTGTTGATTTATGCAGGCCATATAAATGAGAACAACCGGTGAAAAACATCACTTTATTACAATGGTTGGAATTTTTAAGAAAAATTAAGATATAGGGTCAGTCCTCAGCCTGAGTGTTGAGAGCTGAGCTCTGCTTAATCCTGCTCCTCAATAATACTGGGATTTTATTGAAACAGAGCAGAACTCAGCTGAACAGAACTGTCTTTTCTCAGCAGCGCGCACAGACCGAACAGCTTCAGTTTTACTTATCTCTGCTACTGGATCTGTTACAAACCAAACTGAAATGTCTGTCTATTAATACTATTAATGAAACTGTGTTAGTGTGTTAGATTCATATGTGATTGCTACAATATGTGACTGCTGAAAAAAAACAAACAGAGAAATGCTGCATTTACACACATGGTAGAGTAACATTATTTTCCTTAACACAGAGACGAGACAGGATATGGCGGTAAATAATGTTTTGTGTTCTTCTACACATCGTACAGCTCAGCTGTTACACACTGATGTCGGGTTTATATGGTGGAATAGTTTGTAATAATGCAGCTCTGCTCTGGACAAATGCTGCACTCCTCTTCAGTCTCAGCCCACAGGACCTCACACAGTCCCCAGGAATTTGTATCAGAAGAGTTTGTCCTTTTATGAAAAACTTACTGATTCCCCTTCAGCCTCTGCTCATTTATTTGAATTGCATTGCTGTTTTCACAAAGAAACACATACTTAAGACCTGCGTTTACACTGTGTTATTTTGGTTAGTACATTACTCCCTCCTTCATTGGGTATGCTGGTTTTTGAGCTGCAAATCTTTTCTGCTCTGGGCAGAATGCTGGTTATTATTGAAATGAACTGCCTGTGTATGTAAATTAGTGCACTGATAATGGATGATCCTGCGATTACAACATCAAGCTAATTTGCCTCGCTTAGTAAATCTTCCCCTTAGCCAATACAATGAAATCATTTTTTTAACATATTTTCCTGCTGGAGAGTGTAACTGCTTTCCAACTCTTTGTTTAGGATTTCTATAATCAAAGTAAAATTCCCTCCATCCGGCATTTATCTCAGCTGGCCTGAAGTAAAAATTAATTAATGACCATTCAAAAGGCTGCAAAAAATAACAGACATTAGTAATGCAACCTGAATTATACAGACACACTTGGACCAATTAATACAGCTTAAAATCTAAATTTAGAGAGCTTACATAAATCTGCATTCTTCATGCAAGGCAACAAATTGACAAGAAGCAGATTTTATTATAGCAGTGTGATATTCATAGTTCATAAGCTGTGGGCTTAACAGGCTGTTGTTAAAATTCAAAATATATCAGTGGGTTATGGTATGAAATTGAAAATGCACCGATAATTAATATTTACATGATCTGCGCTACTTTGTCAATTACGTTGATTGTTTTCATGAATGGTCGGGTGGTGAGCCGCTATGAATTGTGAGATGGCATTATCTCCTCTCCTTTCGTAAAGGACAGTCTGGTGTGTCCTGTGCTAAAGAAGGTAATAAAGAAACCATTAAAGCTCCTTTCCTTAGTAGTTGGAGAATTATTGCGGCTGCCATGCAGATACTTCCAGGTCACTTCTCTCACTTAGAAATCTTCCTAAGCAAAAACTGACTATTTGAACATACCCAGTAAGTCAATTTAGCCATACTGACCTGAAGTGGTAGGTTCCCTCTATCTGTCCAAAGCCACTTCCTGGTATCAGGCAGATTCCCTCCTCCTCCAACAGCCTCATACAATAGAACATGTCTGGAACCAGACCTACCTCCTGCAGACACACACGCCTTATTTATACACATAGTTGTCTACACACAAGAGTAAAGCAAGGGATGCAGGGTGTTTACAGAGCAGACCTTGGCTTTGTCAATGGCCTTCTGAGGTAGAGTGATGCGAGGGAAGGTGTACATGGCTCCCTGGACTGGGTTACAGGTGACACCAGGTACTGTGTTGAAGATCTGCTCTGTTAGCCTAGCCTTCTCTGCCAGAGCTGCTAGCACTGCTGTCCGCTCCTGAAGGGGAAGCAAAAGGTAAAACTGTCAGGGGTTACATGAGCCGAAGCCACAAAAATATATAAAACACAATGCTGATATGTCACCCCCTGTACAAGTGATGGACAATCCCAATGATATACCCAATAAAAAAGAAGGATCTGCCTTTTATTGGTTAATGATCAAAGATTTCTGGTTTATTACCAGACAGTTGACAAAATGCAATATATTAATGCTTATGTGTAGCTGGTATAATTTAATTCTACAATGTAGTGCCAGTCTGCTATTTGTATGTTTATTTGTTATGAAGAGACGTTTATATAGTGCTTTTCTAGTCTTACCGACCACTCAAAGTTCAGACATATTTGGCACTGTATACTATACACTTTTTTAACTGTGGTGTTTTTTCATATGCCAGGTTTTTGTGATGTAACTCTAATTATTTTGTATTCTTCAGGAAATAGTTAGGAAAGACAGGTACTGGATAGACATGGTGGCATACTGAGTGTTTCAGAGTATAGACTATTCCCCTTCTCTTCATTTTGCACAAAAAATGCTAAATTTGGAGGAGACTTTCATGGGGCGAACACTTGTGTATCTGGTTTCAATGTGTACTTCAGGACACAGGCTTTGAACTGAACACAAGCAATTGTTAGTTTATCAGCCCTCTTGTGGCCAATGGAGGCATGGCCATTCACCTGCACTGAAACACTGTGCAGCAATCATCTAGTAACAATGCTGAACTGTGCCAGATGCTTTGTATCCTTGTTCCAGCGTATGAGCACATCCTCTAAAGATGGAAGAGAGTAGTGTATCTCTACTAAATATAACAATGCAAGATGACCCTGGAATATATTTCCTACTATGGATGCACTGGGTTTGAACGTTTTTGATTGGCTTCTGTTTGGTTAAGTGATATATTCAGACTATAAGAGGAGAGGTGGTAACAATAGCCTGTATTTGCTCTGCTGTCGAGTCAGTCATGGAAGTTGATGTGTAATAGCATGTTTACACTATGGGAAGGTGCTACACAGTAATTGAAGATTAGACTCTCTTACTGCTAAAACTTGTAGTTTCACACTGCAACTACAAACACAACAACCGAAGACTCACATTAGCCATGAACACATTAATGATGATCAAGCTAAGGGCTTTCTGTACCATACAATGCTTCAGGCTACCAACATGCACTGCTGTGCACAAGTCTTTCTGAACTCATTGGAATTCTATAAAATAAGGTCTGATCTTCAATTTGGTCAGAAAAATTTACTCTGACTGAATTAAAAACACACAAACAGCTGTACTTTTCAAGTCTTCATTGAACACACCGAGTTAATCACTCACAACGCAGTCTGGAAAAACTACCTAAGAGGACCTCTGTGCCAGTGACTTCTCCAAAAGATACTCGGAGTCAGGTGAACCAAGTAAGGAGATTAGATTGGAAATGTGGGTTGCAGTAGAGGCCTTTCCCAGCAAATAAAGTCACACAAAGTTTGGTTACTGTGAAAACCTGCTCTCAAGAAAGTCTGGTCTGAACTTCACCTCAATTACAACGTTTAAAGCATTATAGATCACCACAAGCTGGAAAAATACTGTGCTACCCCTCAGCCTCCTAGTGGATGGTATAAATTTGAAAATCCTAGGTGATTTTCAGAAAAGCTGACCTCTGACCTTAACCTTGAGTTCAAGGTCACCGAGATTCGAACTTGTCAGAGATTTTTAGTAGATGCACCTATGGTATGAATTTCAAAATCCTACGTCGCCTCGTTCTCGAGTTATCGCATTCACAAACTTGGGTGTCCAAGTTGCCAGGAGGGTGATGACAATACCCCATCAGCCTTTTTGGCTGAGGGGTAAAAAAGCTACAAAAGCCTTCCCAAATACCTGGGTGTAATGTTCATTATTATTATTACTACAAACTGTCTACAAATGAAGGTAATTCAAGACTGCTGCTACTCTCCCCAGGAAAAGGTACTGCAAAGATCACACCAAGAGTACAAGGTGCAGTCTTGAAATGGGTGAAAGAGTAATAAATATGTAATAAAAAATCTGCAGAAATCTCCACACCTTGCCAGAATCTTTGTTTGTGTGTCCATATAAGAAAATGGTGAATAAATAAAAATTCTGATGGAAGGACAACATGAAAAAAACTACTGCTTTTCAAAAAAATATCAATTTTAGCAATTCTCAAAGTTTTCAAAATACAACCTTGATGTTCCATAAAATGTTTGGACAACAATCTGCGGACAGGTGAGAAATAAGCAGAACTATTTTGGAAAAGTCCCTCTCAATTCTGGGGCATGAAGCATGGTGGAAGGAGTATAATGGTTACGGGACATTCTACTATCTCAGAACCTGGATGCCTTGCAGTCATTGAGGGAACAATAAAAAATTTTACAGGACATTCGCTGGGCAGTAGTCCATGACACAGCCCACAGGTTAGGTAATGCATGAAAACAGTAACCGAAAGTCCAACTTAAGTAAATCAACAACAATGGAAAATAACTGAAAAAGAAGGAAATTCAGGCTTTGACCAGTTGAGGTGAGGCCTGACCTGAGTAGGGCGGTTCAATCAAGACAGGCCACAAATACTGATTTTTTTTTTTTTTTTTAAATGGAATGAATGGTCCAAAAACCTTCCTCATCATTGTGTAAGTCTCACAAGCAGCTAAAGGGAGCATGTGAGGGAGTTACTAGTTTGCATACTTGATGTGTGTGTGTTACTAGTTTAGTCAGATTGTGTTTGTCTATAATTGAGACTTTAATGAAGACCAGAACACAATGAGTAGTCAGTTTAGAAATACAGAAGATGTGAAACAAACGGCTCTAAATTATATGTTCAAATTTATCAGCTAGATTCAGCACCTGATCTGACTGAGTGCCACGTTTTGTGTGTGTAGACTTTATGAGGCGGTGTTTGCATTAGTTAATTCTGTTTGCATACACTCATAACACTGCCAGGATGTGAACTAGCTGGGTGTGAGTTATTCAGACCTTCATGAATGTGGCGTAAGAGGGCTCATCAGGCTGTGGGGGGTTCACCACAAGGTCCAGTAGAGCCTGTCCAGGGACAGGGGGACACAGACGCACAGACACTAGTTTTATGAGTTGGGTCTTCACCTCAGGGTCCATATTGATGACCTCCATGTATCCTCCACGGAATCCACACCTAAAAAGCAAACAGAGGTGCAAAGGAAAGTAAAGTTTGCTCTTACTGCAGGTGATGTACACGTCAGCAAGGAGTACTGACTCCAAGGATCATTTTAAGCTGCCCTGTAGTTTTTTTTTTTGTCTGTTTGTTTTAGTTGAGGAACATTACTTTTCTAATAAACATTTGCAAAACATACACTCAAAAAAATTATCCTTAACACTCAATAAACAGGAAGCAATCATTTTGAGTAAAATGTGTGTATGTATGTGTGTGTGTGTGTGTGTGTGTGTGTGTGTGTGTGTGTGTGTGAGACACTCACTCTCCCATGTAGCATTTGGAGGTGGAGTGGAAGGAAGCCATTTCCACTGTGCTAGAGTACTCCGGTCCCATCTCAAACAAAACTTTCTTAAAAGAGTGAAACTTACAGCCCTCTGCATACACATTATCCTGGTACACCTACAAATGGAAATCAGCTTAAATAAACATGGTTTTGTTAACATTAATAACACGTCATTATAGTCATAAACATCAAAGAAATTCATGCAGTAATCTACAACAACAACAAAAGGTTATATTTTTACATGAAGACACAATACGAATATAGTTCAAACTGCAGTTTTATGTGTTTTATACTGGATTGTATTAAACTGAGACATTTTTCTCAGGTTTTATTATATTTATTTTACTTTTGGTGCGTATACATGAGTGTGATAAAAATATTAGCAAAAAAGCAAAACAACTGTTGCAGTGCTGTGGGTGCGAACAAAATCTTTAAAGCATAATAAAGGTTTGCCCTTTGATACATCCAGAAAAGAAAGTAAAAAACATACTTCATCAGCCATGAGGAAGAGATGTTCCTCTTTAGCAAATCGGATCACATCTTCAATGCACTGCCTGCTCTGGACCTGACCTGTCACACAGGGCAGAGAGTTAGATGATTAGGAGAGGTGTGTGAAGACAGAGAGGATAAACTAAATGTCTTTGAAGTCTTAACTGTCCAAGTTCAAGTTGTTGTCAGCTAGGTTTGGTTTTGGTCCACACATACACAACAACACAACTACAAAACATCAGCAGCTCCTTAATGTCACATGGAGAAACTGCAAACAGATATACCAGTGGGGTTTCCGGGGTTGATGATGCAGAGGACACGAGGATTGCAGTGCTCCCTCGCTGCATTGAGCGCTCTCCTGAGCTCTGTGACATTCAGACTCCAACAGCTGTCCTCGTCCAGGTAGTAATTGATCTGCACGGCACCCAGGTCTGCCAGGGCGGCTGAGTACAGAGGGTACTGGGGGATGGAGATCATCACTCCTGTTCGGTCACGACCCTCACCACACACCAGCAACTTTAACATGGTCTTGAATGGGAAGGTGTAGAGAGAAAAAGGAGGAAAGAGTGGAGCGGTGTTATTATGGAGAGTATTTATGGATTGTCAGGTTATATGTATACATTAAAAAGAAGAGTACAAACAATCAGTTTGGTTGGGAGACTGGGGACAAAGTTTAACACCTACATATAAACATCTTGGCCAAAAACCAGTTTCATAGTGCAGGATCTTTAGCTGAGTGTATTTTAAGGTCATTCAATAGCCTGATTGGGTTGCATAAAAGTGAGACAGACAAAGATCTGTGGGTGGAGTAGAATCACAGATGTACAAAGTACAGTTAAGTATTTATTTAACAAAAGCTGACTAAAGCACCTGTTCTCAGTTAACACTCATATAGCAGCAAAATGAGTCAGCACATACCACAATGGCATCGCTGGCTCCAGTGGAGAGGTAGATGTTGTCAGGGTTGGAGGGGATGCCACCGTCTCTTTTCTCGATGTAGCGTGCCACATCCTGACGGATGCACTCGATTCCCTGGCTAGCACTGTAGGCCCCTTAAAGACATGACACTGAACTTTGTTTAACAAAGATACTCAGTCAACAAGTTTAGACAGAGACCAGACTGTCCAATTAATTATTAATAAGCAGATAAACAGACGTAGATGATAGTGACGTAGGTGCTGAAGGACTGGGACAGAAAACGTGGTTGGTGTAGTGAGGGGGAGTTGTCTGACCTATACTGTGGCCTCCGCAGGCCTCAAGAATGCGCCGCGCTCTTTTCTTGGCATCCTCAGGAAAAATGTTATCTTCCAGCAGTGCTGGGTAAGAGCAGAGAGCCAAGACCTGAGAGGAAAAGGACAAAAATCACAACATGTCCCAGAACTTTGGCCACATGTTGTGACACATTCAAACCGTAACTATTTGTAAAGTTATCCACTTATTGTTCATTGGGCGCTTTGTTTAATTTGAAATCTAATACTGGATGCTACACTGAAGTGCCACGCTTGAGCTTCTGTTTGAGTACTTTTGTGTCTGTGCTGAAAGAACTGTGTATGTGATATAGACATCTATGGCTTTTGGGTATCGACCCACATAGGCCCAAGGACAACACGCAACCTTCACATAGGAGATTTAAACTGAGAACCTTGTTGCTGTAAGGTAACTGTGCTAACCATTGCACCACCGTGCTACTCCAGTTTCATGACATTTGGTCTAAATTGCAAAACTAACAAGGAAGTAACCACTAAATGTTTCTTCTGCAGGAATGTGGTGCTTCAACACTAGTTCATATGTAGCTTCATGGTTGCTTAGGATTTTCTGTCTTTATGATGAGCAGTTATGTTTGCTTCTGTAATTATGAGTGCTTCCTTCTTAGTAAACACAGGCATTCAAATAACTTGAGGCAAGAGAGTGGTCCAACCTGTCTGAGAAATGTGATTGGTTTCTGACCCATGGCATGGGCGTCACCTATGTTGGCCTTGATGACTTCTGTGAAAGGTTTCTTGACTCCCTGAAACAACAGAGAAAGGTACCTGGAATCAGTTTTGCAACACAAGTCACTGAGCAAGGTATGCAAAAAATCAGTCATGTTATTTAATTCTACGAACAGATGCTCAGCAAACAAGACCGGACATGTAAAAAATGAGTGAGTGAGAAGGAGACAAGTGAGCAAAAGTGACTCTTTTTCCCTTTCCTTTTTTCTATCCCTTCTTTTGATTGCGTCCAACATCAATTGTGGTTAACATGGTTAACATGGTTATTACATCATGTTATTACATCATGGTTATTACATCATGATTGACATCTGGAGCAGAGCCGATGTGAAGCATACCGCTCATAAGAGACCCTTTGTAAGGGGAAAGTAAAACACACTCATACAAAGCATGATTTGAGGATAACAAAGTAACTTCAGGGGGTACATCACAAATGGTGACCTTCACTGCACTCCTAACCTGATCCAGGTCAGGTCATAGTCGACATACATATAACTGATCAACACATATAAAACCACCACCTACTGACTAATCAAGTCTGTATGAAAATGGGATCATCATTTCTAGAAGCTCTCAAGAGAGGGTCTTGTTCACAGACTGGCCAAACCATTGGGTTTTCTCTGACAAGAGTTTATATGAAAAATATAGGGTCATAGTAGTGAGCACTAGCGTTTCTTTGCTCTTTAGGCACTGGTATTGTTACATAATCCTTTAAAGCACTAAAACCTTATACTTGTTAACACAATAAGACTTGTAAGTAAGCCAGTATAAAAAATGTTTTCATGTTTACTTCCTCCTAAGCCTGTTTAACAGTGTTGGGGTTTCAGCTGTACAATGAGGCTATAATTGTCTTATGATCTGTAAGAATACATGTAAAGAATACAGTAATTTCATGGAATTTTAAAGTCAGTCTCCTCATGCTCTGATACTGTTAAGCCTATCTTCTCTTATCAGGTGCAATTTTTTGCTTTTCTTCTGGCTTTGGTTGTAGCAACGTTGTTACTTTTAGGCTGTATTATATTTTGAAGTTCCCACATTTGTTTTGCTCTTCTTTTGAGAATTGGAGAATTTTGAGATTAGTTATGAGCACTGCTCTTTGACCACTCAGCCTGATTAGGGTTGTTTGTGTTATTGAAGCTAAATAATGAACTGGATAAACTGGATGAACTTGTGGATTGTGCTACAGCATCTATTTGTTTATTCATTATCTTCGGCTTATCAGAAGTCGGATCGTGGTGGCAGCAAATTAAGCAGCATATTCCAGAGGTCTTTCTCCCCAGCAACACTTTCTATTTGCTCCTGGGGGATTCCAAGGCATTCCCAGGCCAGATGAGATAATCTCTCAAATCAGAGCTCCTTGTATTCATCTCACATAGAGCTTTTTGTCCCCTCAAAACCCTCACATGGATCTTCTCACCATTAGAAGCCTTTTGTACAAAGGCTCTGGCACAGACTCTAGTTTGGCCTGTGGCGCACAAGTGCTGGCCTGGAAGGCCACAGTGCTCCTGCCGGGGCTACCAGGCACACAAACACATCACTTGTTGTTGTTGATGTTGGGGTTTTCAATCACAAATTGCAGGCTGAATCCAATTATAAAACACTTTTGAATCTTCTTCATTTCATTCCTCTATTTATCCAAACCATTGTCTGCTTCTGTCCACCTCAATGTTTATCTTCATGAGCGCTTCCTCGTCTAACTGAATTATGCGAACGCTGGTCTGGAGCCTGTTTGTCTGTTTGCTGATTACAACATGCTCCACCCTTTGCTGTTAATTAGAGGAGGACATGTGATAACACATGTCCTCTGTTACTTCGGACAGCCCGGGCCAGTCATAAAGGTCTAAATGGATACTGTACTAAGCCTTCACTGAAGGCTTGTCTGAAATTCAACTAAAAAAATTTAAAATTCCCAATTTGCATTGCATTGTGAATTTAAACACAAATACATAGTACATTCACACTTACCTCAAAGGAGAACAGTGGTAAACTTAGGTTATTACACAAGTCTAGCTAGATACTTTTATTTTATCAGAGTATATTCATCTATCCTGACATGTGGGATAGGCAATGGAGCCCATCCCACATGTCAGAGGTCAAGAGGCAGGGTACACCCTGGACAGGTCACCAGATCATTATAAGGATAACAATGGGAGACAACCACATGCTCTCTCTTGACACCTACAGCCAATTTAGAAATCCATTTAACCTAAGAAGCATGTGTTTGGACTGTGGGAAGAAGCTACGCAGGCACAGCGAGAATGTGCAACACACAGAAAGGCCTCAGCTTACCAGGACACTTACCTAGGAATGTACTTGTCGTGAGGCAACAGTACCCCAGCACCACCGTGCACGGATTTAACTTAACCAAATACATCCACATCTGGCCTTTAATTAGCACTCCAGACAAGGATACTGACAACAATGTTTTATTATCTGGTAATAAAAAATGTAAAAAAAACCCACACAGAATGTAAAAAAATAAAAAAATACACAGCAGTTCCAGAAGTACATCTGGAGCTTGCTGCACCCTGTTCATGTCAACTGTCTTTGTGGTTCTGAAAGTCAGGACATGCTGTTCTGATTCAGTTGGCTCTCACCAGTTCTTGCACCCCCCCAAAAAAATCTTGGGAACTTGTTTTGTCTTCTGTAGAGCTACAGTCACTGTCTATTCTGAAACCTGCCTCAGATGTGTTCTGCAGGGTTTTTCCCTCCAAAGAGATTTTGGACTTCCACCAAAGGAAAAGCATCAGGTTTGAACATTTTTAAGGTAATTAAGACAACACAGACTCATTCTGTAACTATAAGCAAACCCATGAACCAAAAGGCCAATTTTAAGTCAGGAAAAACACTGGGCATTGTTTTTGTGGTAATATAAACCTTATTACTACACAGGCCAGCCAATTATCTTGCCTCATCCTGTAGTTTCAGTTCTCCTGTGGGTTAGACAACTACATACCGCACAACAAAAAACTGTGCTGTTTACATGATTTTTGTCATGATTGGCTGTGCTCTACATGACAAAATAGCAAGCAAACAGCCTCTAAGGGCACACTGAGAGCCTTTTCCTTTGGAGTGAGTCAATATTATTCATTTTTGTGCCCTTGAATGATATCTGAGTTAGCATTTGATCAGATAAGAGCTTGATTGAAATCTAAGTAACAGGATGCAGAACGTTTGGTTTTTAGCCCTCATTTTTGAGCAACAAAGAGGTTGCTGTTCTCCGGGTAGAATAGGAGCCAGTTGGTTCCCCAGCTCACTGCTTCGTTCTCCTGCTCAGTCAACACCAGTTGACCATTACACAGACCAGACCTGCGAACCAGGCCAAGAAAGCCTGTGGGTCACCAGGCCTGACAGCCATCATGAATGTACATTTCACTTACCACAGCTGTAGATTGGGCTCTTGGTCCTCTATGTTCAGCTGTGCTAGAATAACTGGAACATGGCCAATTCAAGCTATAACTGAGTCAAAATGAAAAATAATCACTGCTGCTTTAATCGTGTGCTTTATCTAAGTCAATTTTACTGAAATGCACTCAATGTTCATTTCAGGAAAAGAAGAACACAAGTGTTTACAGTAATAGATGGGCTCTTTTTTCCCTGTTCTACTGCTCTATTGTCACCCCTTTATTACGACAGGAAATGCAGAATTGCCAGCAGCTGAGATCCACGCCTGAATTAGCAGTGCAGGCACTGTCATGCCAGATGTCTGGGTAAGGATTTATAAGGGTCATCACCACACCAGCACACCCAGACACACACGCTTGCGTGAAATCTGCTGAGTTGTCAGTAAAAGTGTTCCAGTTAAAGATTTGACAGGAAGCTCACCAATAGATGACTAGTCAACTATATCCCGACTTCTGGGGAAAAAAAAAATTGCAGGATTTCAAATTTCACATTCACTCACATCAGCAGTGCAGCGACTGGGTCCACTTATCAGGTGAACATAAAAGAGAAAGAGGAAACTTAATGTTTGACTTTTAGCAAATCAGTGAGTTTCTTAGGAAAAAAAAGGCATGCTTTATTTAATTCAGCATCTCACGCTGAATTATATAACGCAGTTTCATCAAAAATGACATCCTCTACTAACCTTTGAATTCGACTTGTCAAATATAAACCTCTGAATTTCCTACATGCTAATTTTATAACATTGCAGCAAATGACTTGTGTGATTTCAGTCAAACCCGAAGCATTCAGTATGCTTTGGTGTCTATCAGCGAAGGAAAACTATTTGACGGCCAAAGAAGTGAGGCCACTTTTCATCAGAACTGAGGCTGCTTGTTATGAGGCTCCTTGCAGAGAAAAGCCTCTGAGGCTGCTGGGCCTCGCAGCTGCAGCTCAGTCCAAAGAAGCCTCTCCCCTGCGTACAGGAGGGAGGTGGGTAAAGCCAAAAAGAGACAAAAGAGGACAGAGAGTACACCCTCTCATCTTACGTAATAACCCTTCGCAATATACACATCCTTTTGAATCCTTTGGCTGCCTCGGGCAAGATGAGAGCAAAGTGTACTCAAAGAAGGCCAGAGCTGTCCCCGCAGGCTCATCACGTGCCTCGTGAAGAAGACATAACTGCAGAGCCGAGGGTTGCATTACAGCTTTCAAAAGACAGCCTGTTCAGCCTAGCCGTCCTTCCTAAGGGAAGCACGGTAAATCAATATTACCCTGTTGAATGTAACACGAGCGGAGCGCAACAAGCTCATCGTGGTGCTTGCAAAGACTTTAAATGCTGACCTGCCCTCTATGTCCTGCTTCCACTCTCTGAGCCAGTCAGCAAAAGTCAAGCATCTCATGCACAAAGGCTACCCTGTATTATTTTTTAACTGTATCTGGAGGAAACAGAGCAGGGAAATGACACTTTTTGCTCACCGTGTGCCAAAATCCACTATGAGTCAATCTTCATATTTTTCTCTTTTTTTCTTCTTTTTTTTTTTTTTTAAATAAAA
>VUQS01035860.1:0-11620 GCA_015108495.1 Heterochromis multidens
ATGCTCATTACACTGTGTATTTCAGCCTGCCTACACACACTTCCCCTCAAAGTTGAGCACTCTCAGTATGTTCAGTGTGCTTCCCAGTGTATACTGCCCATTTTTGAGTTCATTGTAAAATTATTTTATTTGTTTTTAAGTCCTTAAATTATCTTGCCCCACCCTACTTCTCTGAGCTGCTGCACTTGGACTTTCCTTCCCGATGTGCCAGGACACAGAGGAGGCTCAGCACATCACTGGCCATTTTAAAATCCACTCTTAAGACCCACCTCTTCTGCTTGGCTTTCAATCCTGCGTGAGATGTTGATTTTATTTAGATTTTATTGTTTTTATTCTTGTTTTTATTTCTGTTATGTATTTTTTTCATGCTTTTAATTTCTATTTTATTTATTTTATACTTTATAATCAAGTTGACTTGACGACACTGACTGTATGACAAGGCCAGTCTACTCTGCTGAAGGCAGCATATAGGGCATACAACATGAAGGTACAGCTTCCCTGAGGTGACAGAGAGTTCAGTTCTTAAGGCATAGGATTACAGAGTTCACTCACTAAGGTGCACAATAACAATTGTTTTGTTGGTGTTTTTTTCCACACAGGTTATGCGTAGCATATTAAGTGAGCTTTAAATCATATTGAGTTAGATTACATAATAAATTAGGTTAACTGAGAATCGTTCACTCCAGTGTATAACTCACATTTATTGCCATCATTTGTTTGCAAAGAATTTGCACATCTTGTTTTTTGCAAGGCGTTATGATCATGATTTAGAGAATCTTAAATAAAGCCAGCAAGGAAGATGAAAAGAAGTCCAAGTCTAGATTTTCCCATTGCTATTAACACTCTGTGTTCACTCACTGCAGCAAAGAGAAACACACTTGAAGTTTTCAGGTGTCCCCATTCAGGATTGAGTTTTAATGTAAGAGACATACTTTTTGAGCCATTATAGAGGAGCTGTTTACACACTAAAATGGTCATAGCGGTTTGTTATGTGGAGATGACAAAATTAAAAGCAGAAAAATTAAGTTAAAAACCTGGATTTCAGAACACAAAAACTTTATAAAAGACAACATGTAACTCTTTGCATATCAAAACATTTTTTTGTAGCCACACAGTGTCAAGTCCATGCTCTATTGAGAGAGTGAACTGAAATAAGTAAAGTGACTCCTGCATCCTGTTTGATATATTGCTTTTGAAGTCTGAAACATTTTGGATAAATAAACGGTACACACTCAAATGGATCTTTGGAAATTTTTCGTTTGACATGTTTTGATTTGACCAGAAGATGGTGCTACAATGTTTGGAATAAAGTCAGTTAGCAATGCAGTTGACACAGACTGTGTGTGCAATTTTAAGCTGCGTACACCTCCAGTCAAACAACAATGTTTAAACTGAATGAATAAATGCATTTCTATTTCAGAAACCCTGAAACACCATGTAGGCTATACTTCAGGAGATCAGGACAATGAAGAAAGAAGCAAACCTCAAGGAAAATAGTGTTAAGTTACATCAGTTTAATGTACAAATTTTGATTAGTGTGCTTGGCTGATATGTGGAAAAACTAAGGCTATTAACAGTGTTACATGCATTCCATTGATGCATGCACTAAATAATAAATACAGTGACAGCACCTTTGCATCAGCGTTTTGCTATTGCTCGGTCATCTTGTTAGCCTGTACTGCAGACAGAGATAGCAGATAAAATTGGAAAGATTTCAAATTCAGTTTCACCACTACCACTATGTCGTAACATTCCTGAAAGCCATTTTGACAGTCTGCTGGTTCACTCAGTGCTTCTTCTCTTGGTTTTTCTGTCTTTCTTTCCATCCCTGATTAAGAAGAAGCACTGTTTTAAGTTTTGAGTCGGAGTATTCAGGCAGAATACAACGAGTTGAAAAAGAACATGAGTTGAAAAGGAACGCACAGGCAACAAAAAAGATGAAGAAGAAGATTTGGTGAAGATTTTTTGAATCAATTAGATTTGTCCCATTTAACCCTTAATAACCTCTTTATCTATGGCTGTAGATGCTATGAATGGGAAGTAGATCCAAACTGTAAAACTGAGGAAGTTACATCCCCATTGGGGATGTGTGAGGTAAATTCACACATTACAAGATCACTCAAAAGTGCTATTAAACACCAGTAAGACTTCATAAAATAGAAAAACTTCAGAGTTGCTACCTGGATTGTCCAAAGCAGGTCTGGCACTGTCGGGCTTTGTCACTGCAGTCAGAATTTACTGACTGGGTTAAACTGATGACTGAAAAAGCTTCCTTTGAACTGATAATAGCTATATACTAACATTTTATCAGGTTTGTGATTTTTTTTTTTTTAATTATATAAATGGTTAAAATAAAAATCTATAAGACATGAGGGGAAATATGACTGTTGTACTCCTTTACAGTGGGGGATACACTGGATGCAGTATTAAGAATCAAGTGATGTATGCTGTGTTATGTTGTTTATTTTTATTGTTTCATCCATTTGCATTTAAAGTTAATGAAGTGTTTTTTGTGTTTTACCAAAATGATTTAATGACTAATCCAAAACTAAAACATGAACTTGAAGGACAAAAACAATGATATTAAGTTAATAATACACGTTCTCTGCACCTCTTGCTATTGTGTTTTGAGGAAAAGAAACAAACTTGTAAGCTTGTAGCACTTATATAAGAACTACTGTTGAAACAAGCATGGTTCACACAATGCAGAGCTCCAGTTTTCACTTATTTATTGCAGAAAAATGTGATGATGATTAGAAGGTTTGGTGATGAGCAGTGACAGATGTGCGTGTACATTATTTGCTTGTGTAGACATATAACACTGTTACCTCCAGAGAGCAGAGGAACCTGTCCCTCATTATTTTGAGGAAAACTGTAACACACTTCTGTTGTGTAAAGGAGATTCATTCCAATGCTGTGGCATGTCTTACCATACAGTCAACAAAGGGTGGCTTGTTGCTTTTCTGGACAATACACATTACATTAATAGGAAGTATTTATACTCCATCCATCAATCTAGACTCAACCCATAATGTAATTCAGTTACTTCAAAATGTATTTAATTTAAAAACTATTATCTCTGATTTACATAAGTATTTAAACTGTTTGCTATGGCCATTCAAAATGTGGTCTAATACATCCTGTTTGGTTTAATAATCCTTCAAATGTTTCTTATAGGCTGTCAGATGCCTTTTATTCAAGAGTGGTGCATCTCAAACCCCTCTCTTACAAATGATTAATTGATGTAGTGCTGATGAGATGGCCATGCTGCTGGCATCTCATCTCTGCAGAGGACTTCTGGAATTCTGCTAGAGAGATTATTGTGTTCCTGATCACCTCAGTGACAAAGGCTTCTCTTGCTCATTAATTCATTTTGGCCAGACAGCAGACTACAGTATCGGGGAAAAGTCTTGAGTCACCTGTCATTTCTTTATATTTTGTTCCAAAGGAGCCAGACTTTCTTGTAATTATTTAAAGTGCTCTTGAGCAATGGTTCTCCAGGCTTTCTGGGGAGTTTTCTGAGTTTTTCCTTGGACATTGGCTGCTTTTTCATTGATTTTCAGTCCAGTCCTTGTACCTGACCATTTTCATACCATTCTTTTCTGTTTGTTTGTTTGCTTGTTAAGCCACTTAACATTGACCTATGAATCATTCAAGCATAAAAAAAGACACCAACTCAAGGGATGAACCAGTGTTGTGTCTACACATAACAGAACACTTAGCAAAGAACCAAGTCATAAAAACACATAATTTGTTCCCATTTCTTTAGTTGAATTTACAAAAATTGTCAAAGATAACACAGTTTGACAGTCATAAAAGGACAAAAGAAGAAGTGCCAGGCCTAAAAAACTCTAAAAAAAACCCCTAAAAAGTAATGTCCTTAAGAAATAGGAAAAAATCCGGCAAAGACCTGACACAGGACCTGAGAGATACACCAGGACCTTCAGTTGATTCATCTACTGAAGGTAAATGGATCCAGATGGATGGAGTAAAAGCATACTTGGATAGAAAAACACACAATGGATCACAATGGAACCCAGAGCCCAGAGCATAATATTTTTGAAGCGGTGTGGGATCATCTTGACAGAGAACAGAACAAAAGGCAGCCAACATCCAAAGAAGAGCTTTGAATGTCCTTCAAGAAGCCTGGAGAACTATTCCTGAAGACCTCTTGATGCATGCTCAATAATCCAGGTAAAAGAATCCCAAAAAGTTGAATCTGTTCATCTGGATGTAGCGTTTTTTAGTGGGAGAAACGTTTCGTCACCAACTGGTAACTTCTTCAGTCTCAGCTGACTGCAGGCTTCCCCAACCTTATGTATGTACTGTTTATAAGGTTGGGGAAGCCTGCAGTCAGCTGAGACTGAAGAAGTTACCAGTTGGTGACGAAACGTTTCTCCCACTAAAAAACACTACGTCCAGATGAACAGATTCAACTTTTTGGTATTCCTGAAGACTACTTAAGGAAATGTAAAGAAAGCTGCCTAAAAGAGTTCAGGCTGCGTTGAAGAACAAAGGTAGTCATACCAAATATTGACTTTCAAGCTCATTAGAATTGCTCTGTTTTTGCCTTATATACTATATTTACATGTATGTTTGTACATGTTTCAATAAATTGTTGCACCTTTCCTATTATTAATACAAAGAAATGAGGGGTGGCTCAACAGTTTTGCACAATAGTGTAAGAGTTCTGCAGGTCAGAACCACTCAGGCCAGTGTGCTCTTTGAAACAAGCATTAGAAATGATTTAATATCCTTGCTCTGATCAGTCTAACTCCAGGGGTCTATAAAGAGTACCCGGTACCTTCTGACTTGGTTATTGAAAAAAGGTCTGCACACTATTTCTCTTTTACTTGCTGACATATTTTCACTTTATCATTTTGGGTCAAAGTGTAGACTGATGTCCAAATGCAGAGTTTTAAATTGAATCTATAAAACAGTTTGCAAAAAATGAAGCCGCCTGAATATTGCATGATAAGTATTTTATTAAACTGCCATTAAAACATTAACTTCCATCACAGTAAAGTTATTATATAAAGTTAAAGTTATTATAGTTATTTATAGTTATACAAAGTATATACAAAATCTTTTTTTTTGAAAAACAGAGTCTTCATCCTCACGGTTCGGATTCATCACTGAAAAGGTTCACGGCCTCTCCAGCAGTGAAACTGTAATGCATGTCCCTGCCAGCAGAGTGTGGAAAGATAATGTTTTTTTGTAATTAACACCACATGATACTTCATCTCCATTTTCTTTTCCTCCCCTGCAACGGGAAACTGATAGTATTCAATAAGTGAAAGTAATATGACCTAAGTGAAGAGAGTGAACTGACCTATAAAGGCGACTTGGCAGGGGGGCAAGAGAGAAGAAGAAAATGTCGCCTTTCTGATGCCTTGGAACAGAGGAGTGGAAAATGCAGAATGAGTTACATAACGGATGAACTGAAGTGACTTTCGTCAGCATCAAACCTGTTCAGACGCACAGGGAAGCCACTCACTCTGGCATATTTTGAGACTTATCTGACTTTTATCTGCTGCTGCTTTTATTTAGTCTAGCTGAATTAAAGTAGGACGTTCACAGATACACTTATTGTGTACACTTAGTGAGTCTGAGTAGAGTGAAGCATTGGTTTGATGGTCATACCACTGCAGTTATTTGCAAAACGTCCTGAGCATGGTAAAAAAGAAACTGAATACAACCCTTTAAGTGTAGACCATTAGCAACCACATACACAAACATGCAGTGTAGACATTGCACTGACTGACTGTAACTTTCCATTTACTCTGGCTTTTTCTTTTTTTTCCCAGGGAGCCACACTGAGCTTCTCAATGAAAACTTTACTGCTTTAAATGATGTACTCCATCTGTAGCATAACAATTCATGTACCAGCGCTGCACATGACACTCGTATAAGGAATATCAACAAGTGCCGCTATTTTCTTTGCACATAAACACAAATATTGTCCTTAGTTTAACAACACTGCGCAGCAGAGAGAGGTCGGGTACAGCTATAATGGGTGGAGTCAGGAACATTTCAGAAGTATGAATCACTGCTGGTGTGTGTTTGTGTGGTTGCCTACATGCCAGTGTGTGTTTGTGTCCATGTGTGAGTGAGACAGTGTGGGTCTACCCTTTAAGAGGAGACTTTCCCCCTCAGTTTGACAACAGTCTCTCCTGGGACCAAGCTGGTGACACAGACGCGATCTCTCTTCACCTCGAACTCAAAGGTGAGTACTGATAGAAAGCTGAGTGTCAGGGGAGTGAGTTTTGAGGAAGGAAATAAAAGGGAATAGTAGCATTCAGTCGAGATACAGAGTATTATAAACGAGAGACATCTTGAATGATACAGTGAAAAAGACATAATGAAACTGATACTATTATTGTTGATCTAACGTGGAATTATTTACTGCAACTTTACTAAGTAGCTCTGAGGATTTTTCAACTATGACACTGTTTGCTTTGAATACCTGACTTTTCTTCTGCTTGTGTGTGCAAACATTAGACTTATACTGCATGTTTCAAACTCCTACTTTAACCATGCAGTGTCTGTAAAAAAAAAAAAAAAAAATTCACAATTAATGCAATTTATTTATTTATTTTTTTGTCCAGTTTCAACCATGGCACGTCTCGATCAGGTCATTCCAAATATTGTAGACATATTTATGCAGTATGCTGATGATGGTGAAGGCAAGAAATGCCAGCTAAACAAGGAAGAGCTCCAGAAAATGTTGGAGGAACAAATTCAAAGCCCCGAGTTGAAGGTAAGCAACTCAACACACTTATTTTGCATGACACATAAAGAAATACATTATGAAGCTCTTATTCACAATGAGCTTCATGCTGTTAACTAAATGAATGCATTCTACAGGATAAAATTAATGCAGATGATATTGAGGAAGCCATGCAGCTGCTGGACAAAAACCACGATGGTGAGGTCAACTTCCGAGAATTTTGTCGGTGTATTTGTGTCCTTGCCAAATGCTACTACCAGAAGAAGAGAGGCAAGGGTGGCAAGAGAGGCAAGGCGAAAGATGACAAAGATGACTGCGACCAAGAAGACTGAAGCAGCTACAAATATTCATATTTATTTTGTAGCACGCTGTTTAAAAATGTCTGGTACATGTGACACATACGGTATGTGCATATCTGTAGGCTACTGGGATTCGGCTATTTGCGCATCCTGTGTGTTTTAAGTGTGTATAATTTCCATATTTGTCATCTTCATCTCTGTGTAAACTTGCTTTCAAAAACATTTCCATCCCATACTGAAATTAAATTAAACCTATTAAGTCTGACTTGGGCTTACTCATCTATTCATGTCAATTACTGCATGTGTAGTGGATGGGTGTACGATGTCATGGCAGGAAAGCATGAGCTCATCAGACTTTAAACAGATATCACTTGCTTTGTTCTTCAGTGCACATATCACTGTCAGTCCTCCTACAGAGGAAGCCTTATTAACTGAAAGTTAAAGCTTCATCTAATATATTATTTCTATGCCATAAATAAGGGAAATTATAGTTTATGTCTATCTTCTCCTTATTTTTGATGTATTTGTTTCAAAACAGCTGTTTTAAATCACAAATGTGTCAATGCTTCAGCCATCACCGAGAATGATTACAATTTAAACCCCATATTTGTACCTTCATCTCTGAAAAAAAAATCTTCTTAAAAAGCAAACACTGTCTTAGAACTACAGCTTACTATAAACAGAGCAAATGGCATCTGGGGGGGAAAATGCATGTTCATACTGGATTTCTCCATACATTAATCATTAAAGTCTTTGACTGAGTTGCTTCTTTTTTACCCTGCCATACATACAGTCACAAGTTTGAGTGGCTCTTGTGAGAAAGCTGTATAGTCAGAACGGGTTGAGCAGGGCTGCTGTGTTCAAAAGCCTCAAGCAGTGTAGCTGAAAACAGGAGTAGGATTTCAAACATCAAAAGTAAGCAGATATATTTAAGTCACAGAAAAAAGTTGAATGAATCTATGCATTCTCCCTATTTGCTGCCAGGTGGAGCAAGTGTACTGTGTATGTTTGATAGATACAAGCATCCTCCAGCACTTTTGGTCATGTAAGCAACATCAAAATTAAAACATACAATAATTTCTGGATGATTTAAGCCTCCAGATATTGAATATTTAACACATGTGTGGATTATCCAACTTACTGTGTAAAGGATCCCAGACTCCTGGCTGTACCTGCTGTGTAGCTATACGTTATGTAAGGAAAACCATCTCTAATTCCTGTTTTTCTAAAGTTTTTCATGAGA
Source organism: Heterochromis multidens (assembly GCA_015108495.1). NCBI lineage: Eukaryota > Metazoa > Chordata > Actinopteri > Cichliformes > Cichlidae > Heterochromis > Heterochromis multidens. The sequence continues at coordinate 8,273 of VUQS01035860.1, forward strand.
GATACATTTGTAAAAATAGAGACATGCAAAGACATATGAGCTCTAAGAGTCTGCACAAATTTGGTGAATCTATGTTTCAGAACACCATTTTATTTCATATTTTATAGGAAGTTGAATAAAAAGCCAGTTTGGTTATCTCATCTGGTAAAGTATATATGATCATAGGTATCTGAGCAGAGAAGGTTGCATCCTCAATGTTTATTTGGACCTTAGAGCACTGGCTAGGGTAATCTTATTTATTTCTTTCACTCAGTTGGAGGGGAAACAGTGCATGTCTATTTGCATATATTTCTTTGAAATCTAGACTTTGCCTAATATTGTGAAGGTCCTTTTTGTGTGGTCAAAACAGCTCTTACACATCAAGACATGGACATTATACTATTGGACCAAAGGCATTAAAACAAAAGACTGAGTCTAGAAGAGAATAAAAATTTCATGCAGATTTTGTGTTTGAGTGTAATTAATTATCACATTAATTGGCACACAACTTGTCTAGGACAAACATTGCCTCTTCTAGTATCCTGCACAGAATAAACAGATATTGAAAGACTGATCCGTTCATATAGCAACATAACACACAATGCAGGTACTACAGGAGCCTTAAACATGAAGAAATAAACATATGACACATTGATTGGTGTGGCGCTTATGTCTGCCTGAGAAAACAGTGACAGTCAAGTTATACAGCTTTAGCTAAGCTGTTATTTGCCTAAAATAGTATAAGTCACAATGATCAACACAGTATGTCTTTGTCATAGGTAAAGTGAACTCATTTTCTTATATGTGTTGTATGGAAGCTAATTTTAAAGATTACATCCTCATCGCAGAGGCCTGGGATTGATTATGTTCCACACCCGTTACTGTATGCATGTCTTTCACCCACTCCTTTTATTCACCTGTCACTATCTAATAAAGGCAAAAGCCCCCTGACAAAGTAAAGTAGGCTTAAAGATCTCAAAAAGCAACACAACATGCCACAACCTAAAGAAGCTCAAGAACAGATGAGAAACAAAGTCATTGACATCTATCAGTCTGCAAAGGGTTACAAAGCCATTTCTAAGGCTTTGGGACTCCAGTGAACCACGCTGAGAGCCATTATCCACAAATGGAGAAAACTTGGAACAGTGGTGAACCTTCTCAGGAGCAGCAGGCCTACCAAAATTACTCCACGAGCACATCGACAACTCATCCAGGAGGTCACAAAAGAACCCAGAACAACATCTAAAGAACTGCAGGCCTCACTTGTCTCAGTTAAGTTCAGAGTTCATGATTCAACAATAAGAAAGAGACTGGGCAAAAACGGCATCCATGGGAGAGTTCCAAGGAGAAAACCACTGCTGACCAAAAAGAACACAAAGACTTGTCTTACACTGCCCAAAAAAAATCTTGATGAGCCCCAAGACTTTTGAGAAAATATTCTGTGGACTGACGAGACAAAAACTGAACTTTTTGGAAGGTTTGAGTCACGTTACATCTGGTATCAAACTAACAGCATTTCATAAAAAGATCATCATAGCAACAGTCAAACATGGTGGTGGTAGTGTGATAGTCTGCGGCTGCTTTGCTGCTTCAGGACGACTTGCTGTAATTGATGGAACCATGAATTCTGCTCTCTACCAGAAAATCCTGAAGGAGAATGTCCGGCCACTAGTTCATTCACCAAAATGAAGGTTTTGGATGGGCCTAGTCAAAGTCTGGACTTAAATCCGACAAATACTTTTTCATACTACTGTACTGTAGTTGCAGCCACTGTGAACTGTATGTTTATGCAAATGATTAAGTTACTTTCTTTAACCACAAGGGGTCTAATTAGGCCCTTCTTATATATCATTTCTTCTAATATTGTGTTCTTCTAATACAAATACTTCTTGTATACTTTGTGTACTTTCTAAAAGGTTTATTAATTACATTGTCATGGAATGGTGGTGCCAGTACTTTCATTTTAAATGTTTATGGTTTACTCCCTGACATTGTTCAATTAGTTTGTGAGGAATATTATTAAAAATTATAATTTTGACTTAATACTCTTACTGAATATCTTCTACATTATGTCAAAAGGAATGATAGACTCAACCTCAATCCACCTCATGGATTGATTATATGAATGTATTTCATATATTTTTTGATTTTCTATTTTTAACCATTTTATGGTTCTGTGGATTTTGCTTTGAAGCGGGGGTTTGTTTTTTATAAGCTGTCAGGAGTACCTTTTGTTGTATCGTGCTGTTGTGCATCTGTTTGTAAAATATAATTATGAAACCAAAAGATTTATGTTGATCTGTTATCTAAATTACTTTATGCAATATGAAATACAAACACTGACTATACTAGTTTTGCAGCTTAAGCTACATAATCATTTATTGACTCACTTTAATGCTATTAAATAACATCTTTTTGTTTAAATCTGCTAAATTAACAAGTGTAATAAACAGCAACAAAACAGCAGGTGTTTTTAGACCTCAATTTGAAAAAACGCTAAAAGTTTTGTGGCATTTGACTAATAAGGCATGGTACAGTGGGCACAGCTGTATTTCACTGCTAAGTATAAACAATCAGATTGGCAAAGGAAATGTGGAGAACTGCTTGCTTCCCCTTATTGCTTAAAGCTTTACTTGTGAAAAACACATTAACACGTTTAACATGAAGAAACTGTGTGGTTACTCAATGCAAAAAACAAAAAACAAAAAAACAATTGAATTCTCTATAAATACAGTAGTTATAGCTGCTGTTTAGGCAGCAGGGAAAGGCTGAGGGAGGGCACAGGACTTCATTTTGCCTCATGCTCACTTCTGTTTCACTCACTTCCTGTGGGTGAATTTATGACCAAACCACAATTTCTCCGTAAGGGAGAATATGTCATTACACCGGATTGGTGTAATGAAATACTTCACATTAGTGAAGCTCATCTTTGTCAGTTAAGATGAGAAATGAGGCATTTTTAGATACACATTTCACTGCTGTGTGAAAAAGTGGAAGGATTACCAACACCTGTTGTGAAGATTTACCATAAGTGAGTATGACATCTTTGTTTATCGGTATCATTTGATACTTTATTAATCTATTAATCAATTTTCTTAACTGCTTATAAAACTTGTATTACGAGCCTTTTAATTAAAATCTGCCTAATATGTTTCTGCAGTACGAGGACAGTATAAACATGTCAAAACGTCCTGTGGTCAGACCTTGTTAAGTTGTTATTTCTGTATAAAAGGAAGGAAGCAGAGGGAAAAGAAGAAGTTACAAATCTCTTTGTTTTCTTCACAGTTCTTGGTATCTCGTGTCCTGTTGCTTCACTCTCTCTCTTTACAGAAAGTTTTCAGACGTGTCACTGCTGGATGTGAGGATGGG
>VUQS01035861.1:0-12523 GCA_015108495.1 Heterochromis multidens
GTACATTACATAATGACCGAAACCAGCACCATTGACTAACAATGGGCCATGAGGTCAGTTTCATGATCATTAGTATGCAAATTGTCATGACCATTGATCAATGGACCAGCGTTCCTCCCTGGACAGGGAGGAATGCTGGTTTGAACGGGGAGTCAAGGAGGCCATTTACGTGAAAAGGGAAAGACCATCTCTGAACCAAGGAGGGGGCCTAAGGGTACATCTGTCACCATCTTACAATGCTGTGATTGCAGCCATTCCCCAATCTCTGTGAATGGTACTCATGGCCATTGATCAATGGTCATGACAATTTGCATACTAATGATCATGAAACTGACCTCATGGCCCATTGTTAGTCAGTGGTGCTGGTTTCGGTCATTATGCAAATGTACTCTTTATAAGGTTGGGGAAACCTGCAGTCAGCTGAGACTGAAGAAGTCACCAGAGGTGACGAAACGTTTCTCCCACTAAAAAAAACGCTACGTCCAGATGAACAGATTCAGCTTTTTGGGATGATGGCTTTTCTTCTTCTTTCTTTTCCCTATTTTAATGGAGGCCATCATGTGTTGTAGACATTCATTACATTTTAGTGTTTATCCCTGTACATAATTTCTTAACTATATACTAATACAATGGTAAAAAGGGGGGAAAAAAGCTGGAATTTTGTTTTGTTTTCTTCCTGGCAGGACCGCTGAGTCCTTTAATGCGTAAAGCCTTGGAGAAGATTTGTTCAACTCTTTTGGAAAAGCAGGAGGAACTCAACTCCCTGGACCGTGCGTCTGGGGATGGAGACTGCGGGAACACTCACGCTCAGGCTGCTAGAGGTAAGAAACTATGATCAGTATCATCACTATCTCCAAGCCAGACTTGTAAAAATAGTGAAGATGCTCATTCAGCCATTCAGGAGTGGCTTCAAGGTCATGCGGTCCCCAGTTGCCCCGGGCAGCTGTTATTGGTCCTCGCTGGATTGGTGCAGGAGAAGATGGGCGGGTCTTCAGGAGCGGTGGGTTTATTGTTGTAAGTGGTGTTTGATAGCTGTACTCTGTCACACATACTAATGCTTGGTGTCGTTCAGTTATACAGTCTGTTTCTCACTGCGGCGGCCGGTCATGTGACCGAGGAGCGGCGCGACGCTGCAGCCTGGGCCATTGCTATGAATGCTGGGACACAAGCAATGAAAAAGTAGGTATTTGATAACATTTTAATGTTGGTATTTATTTCAAAGTGTGCTTTGCTTTTAGTATTTTTCATGTGGCCATGTAACTGCTGTTCCAGAGCTTTTGATCTTATAACATAGTTTTGATCAGCACTCTTGACATGTTGGTCTCCAATTGGTTTGAAAGAAACTTCATTCATTAGTGCTGTCACATCAACAGCAAATGCAAGATCTGCCTTCCAGTCTGCATCTGAGAGCTCTGGAATATCCTTGCCTTTCTTCTCGCAAAACTCTCAAATTTCTGCTCTAAGGTCCCATACTCTTTACCCAGGCTGAACCACCTGACAGCTGTTTGGTAGCCTACAGATTGAGACAAAATTATTACCCCCCCTCCATGAAATTTTACAGCTTTTTTAACAAAGCAAAGGATTAACATAACATTTCTAAACATACTAGTTTTCTTTAGAAAGCATAGATTATTTCTGTTTGCACACAATAACAGAATTATTTCAGAAAAACAAAAACAAACATTATCACGGTTAATATTATTAACCCCCTGAAAAACTTAACTTTTTTATTGACCTATAGCACAAACCACAGCTGTGCAATGATGTGCTTTAACTTTGTAATGCTCAAATGTTGTAACACTGAGGGTTGTCTTCCAATTTATACACAGTAATAAAAACTTCAGAAAGGGTTTGAGCTGTCACCTGAGAAAGCATCATGCCAAAAACAAAAAAAATCAGTTTAGACTTGAGAAAAAGAATTGTTGATGCTCACAAAGCAGGAGACGGATATAGAAAGTTATCACAGCATTTCCAAGTGTCAAGAACTGGAGTGAGAAGTATCACACAGTACAGGACAAGCCTGGCAGAGGTAGGAAGAGAAAGATTTCAAAGACTCTGTAAAGAAAAGTAGTGAGAGAGTTTCTAAAGACCCCAGAACAACTGCCAAGACACCAGTGAATGACATAGTCAAGACGGGAATTGTCGTCTCAAAGAAGACAGTCACTAGAACCCTTCACAGGAATGGACTGCGAGGTAGCAGACCAAGAAAAACTCCACTTCTGCAGACGAGATGCCTTCAAGCCAGACTGAAGTATGCTAAGGACAACCTGGAGAAAGATTATGCAGACTGAAAGTGCATCCTTTGTTCAGATGAGACAAAACTAGAGCTCTTTGGCCACAGAGATGCTGTTTATGTTTGGAGAAAGAAGGGAGAGGCGTACAACCCAAAGAACACCGACCCCACAGTAAAGCACGGTGGTGGGAGTATTATGCTGTGGAAATGCTTCAGTGCGTCTGGAACTGGGAATCTTGTTAAGGTGGAAGGAATCATGAGGAAAGAAGGAAATATGAAGATTTTGAAAGCAAACTTCAAACAGTCAGCATCAAAACTGGGTCTGGGTCATCACTTTGTTTTCCAACACGACAATAAACCAAAACATACGTCGCTCCTGGTGAAGAACTACCTCCAGAAGGCCAAAGTGAAAGTTACTGACTGGCCTGCTCAAAGACATGACTTGAATGCCACTGAATATCTGTGGGGTGAACTAAAGACCAAGGTCCATGCCAGAAGACATCAAATCTGGAGGAGCTTGAGAGATTCACTAAAGAAGAACGGGCTGGGAATGCTCAGGAGACTACAAGAAACGACTGCAGGCTGTGACTATTAGTATCGGGGGGCTAATATTTTTTTACCCTGGTGGTTTCTGTGAAATAATTTTTTTTCTGTGTGCAAAGTAAAATAATGTCAGCATCCAAAATAAAACTAGGAAGTTTGGAAAAGCTGTGTTAAATTCCTTGCTCTGTTTAGCAGCACTTGGGAAATACTTTAAAAAAATGACATTTTCGTAGGGGGGCTAATAATTCTGTCCTCATCTGTATGTCACCATGTTCAGTGTTATGCTCCTCCAAAAGTCCAGCACTGTGATTCAGTGCTCTTGCCCTGATGAAGTTAACTATTTTAGTTACTACATCAACATGGTTCATTTTTAGCACTGACTCACACAACACCTCCTGGTGTATAATACAATACTAAAATACCAGTTTCAGTTCTGGGTTCCATGTCGTAGTCCCTTTCGCTGAGCGCATTGCTGTCCGCTCCTCCATAATCTCAAACTCTTTCGTTATTTCACATACAAAGATGAGTAACTGAGCTGTGTCGCAGACATCACAGCTCTATCAAAGAGAGAAAGTCGAAACTGTCCCCTTTGTTTTTAACTGAAACTCCAGATTTCCGTACAATGCCCAGGTCTGCCTTAAATGTTAACTTTCTTCCAGATACGGTGGTGCCGCCTCTGGAGACAGAACAATGGTAAGAAGTAGTTTTTATCTAATTTAATCTGATTTACTTAATTTATTTCATGGGCCCTGAGCAGTGAAGTTTCTTTGCTTCTTTCACCCTCTAGCTGGATGCTTTGTGTCCTGCGGTCGATGAACTGATGAAGCTGACCACAGCTCCACCTGGTGGACACATGGCTGTACTACAGACTGCTGTGGAGGTACGGTGCCACCTGGTGTTGATGTGGTTGCACTACCGACTCCACAGATTTTTCTACATCGTGGTGCTTTTCCTTCTGACTCCACAGAAAGCTGCTTCAGGAGCGGAGGCGACTCGTGACCTTATAGCACGGGCTGGGCGAGCCAGCTACATCTCACCCTACCTGGTCAGCCTGCCCGACCCCGGCGCTGTGGCTGTAGCCGCCATCTTGAAAGCTGTCCTGGAGGTGCTCGAGGGGCAGAAGTGATGGAGCAACCAGGATAAGAGCGGAGTGCTAATACTACCTAAACAACACTGTGATGCCAGAGTGATTAACATTTACAATAATTTGACTCTGTAATGCATATTTCACATTTTTGGAAGCTAATTTTCACACTATACAGAGAGTAAGTCATTACATAATGTCGAATTGAGTCTATGAAAAGAAAAGAGTCTAAAATCTGATGGAAGCAGTGTGAAGTTACATGGTGAAAATCAAGAAAAATAATTCTGGTATTGTCTTTAAAGCCTATTGCATTGAAAGCTGACACCATGTAAACAGCAGGAGAGTTTTGTGTCAGCAGTTGAATCATGAAGTGAACATTCCTAGTTTCTACTAGTAAAATACATAAAGGAAAAATGTATAAGTAGATTTATGTTGTTGATGTTGGTATTTCTAATTAAAAAAATGCTCCAAGGGACGTGCAAGAGAAGAAAGTATCCATTTTTCTACTGCTTATCCGGGGTCAGATCATGGGAGGGCATCGGCCTAAGCAGAGAAACCCAGACCTCCCTCTCCCCAGCCATCTCCTCCAGCTTATACGGAGGAACACCGAGACGTTCCCGGGAAAGTTGAAAGATGCAATCTCTCCAGCGTTTCCTGGGTCTGTCCCAGGGCCTCCTCCTGTTAGGACATGCCTGGAACACCTCGCCCAGGAGGCATCCTAGGCAGATGCCTGAACCATCTCAGCTGGCTTCTTTCATGTGGAGGAGTAGCGGCTCTACTCTGAGTCCCTCCTGAATGGTTGAACTCCTCACCGTATCTGTAAGGGAGAGCCTAGCCACCCTTTGGAGGAAGCTCATTTTCCGCTGCTTGTATCCACGATCTCATTCTTTCTGTCACTACCCAGAGTGACCATAGGTGAGGGTAGGGACGTAGATCAACCGGTAAATTGACAGCTTCGCCTTTACCCTCAGCTCTCTCTTCACCACAACGGACTGGTATAACGTCAATATCACTGCAGACGCTGCCCCAATCCGTCTGTCAATCTCCCACTCACCTCTCTCCCCTCACTTGTGAACAGAACGGTTGCAAAAAATCAGCATAAACCTGGAAACGGTTCAGGTGAAGCTCTAGTAGCTCTAAGGCTGCTACATTTCCCATAATGCAACATATTAGCACATATAGTTAGGCCCATCCTGCCATTTCTTTTTTCTTTTTTTTTTTTTTAAATGTCATCCCCAATGTTGTAACACAGCTTGCGATAGTCCGAAAAAAAATAACCTTTCACTTCTTTTTTCTAATCACTTCACCTTAACATGTGAAGGCACATTCATAAGAACTTAGGGAGAGAGACCCGCGGTGTTCTCAAAGTCCGATTGCGCTTAGACTTCATCATGTGACAACAACGACTATTTTTAAAGGAATATATGAAATAAATGCTTCTCACTTTGTGATCAGTTGCTCCCCTCATTGTTTCTTCCTGTTGCAGAGACTATCCGGTGTAACTCCTGACTTTACAAAGGCTTTTTTGTGACTGGAGTCAGTATACTTTGCTTTCCTGCTAAATGATGATCACTAATGATGATCCTAAAGGTTGCAACACAGCAGCTCTTAAAATGAGGACGTAACTCATGCAAACTGAAATACGGTGACCCTTAAATTCACTTTGATCACTTTAATACAGCTCATAATCTGTTTTGAGGCCTGTAGAGCTTGTTTATTATTCAGATACCTGTATGTTCTTCACACAAGGCAACAACTTTTATAGCAGCAGTGCAATGCTCATAGTTCATCGTGTGGTTAAAGGTTCAAAAGGTATCAGCAGGTTATGAAATGAAAGGAAAACACCATTTAGATAATCTGCACCACGTGTCATTATCACAGTGTGTTGCTTTGAATTTTCTTCCTTTCATAAAGGATGGTCTAATGGATCATATGCTAAAGGAGGTAGGAGAGATGTCCTTTAAGACATCCATGCATCAGAATCAGAAAACTTTATTGTTCATTGTAAAGCAGCATCAATTAGCCTTAAACATGGCTCTCGGTGTATACAAATTAAATGGCGAAAATAAGAACATATAGTAAGATAAAATTTCATTATGAATTGTTAATCAGGTTAATAGCAGTTGAGATGAATGATTTGTTAATCTCTTGATGCATGCTCAATAATCCAGGTAAAAGAATCCCAAAAAGCTGAATCTGTTCATCTGGACGTAGCGTTTTCAGTCTCAGAAACGTTTCTCCCACTGAAAACGCTACGTCCAGATGAACAGATTCAGCTTTTTGGAAATGATTTCTTAACAATATCGGTCCTGGCTGCAGGGACCCTGTCGCGGCAGCCTGATAGTTTTGATTTGTTAACAGAAAGAAAGGTGTACCAGGACGTGATGCTGTAAGTGAGAACTGACTCAATGAGCGACTTGTAGACGACTATTAAAATATCTTTGCTTACATTAAAACTCCTGAGTTTTCTCAGCAGAAAGAGGCTGCTCCACCAGCTGCCCTTTGATCTCCAGTGGTTGAAACAGTGTGTGGACCGCATCATCGGGTGTCATCAGGTGTCATCAGATGTCCTTCCTCTTTCTTGTTCCACTGTGTAGCATAATACAGATGAAATGTAGTTTATATTACAGTGTTACTAAAGTAACAAAACAACAAGACAGTCCTTGTATGATAAAATAACTATGACATATTATGCACACATATACATGTAAAAGTGTGGTTTGAGAGCAGTTTATCCTCTCTGCTCCACACAGTGAAACTGATTTTGAGTGGACAGGGTTCAACAGGTGGTTCATGATACTGTCTGCAAAGTTGTACATCTTCACATGTGATTTGCTCTTTTATGATTAAAACATGCAGAAGTCTTTTTGTGGTCTCCCTCTCTTCCTTTCAACCTTCGTGTCACACCGTCATTAAAAAAAAAAAAACACAGCTCTGCACTGACTTCCTGACACACAAAGGCACAAAGTGTTGCTGTTTAGACTTTGAACACGCCCACACTCTCACACATATTGGAAACCTGCTGCATTAGACGCTTTCAGTTTGAGCAACATCACTGCACTCGGAGCGCTGCAAAGGTAATTCTTTTCTTATTGTAATGTGTGTGTGTGTGTATCCATGATAAAACTGGTGTCACAGCTTTAGGAAAATCATGTGTTTTTTTGTTAATTCTTTTATTAAATGTTAGACTAAAGTTTCCAAAGGTAATATTCACCTGCTTTTTCCACTTTTCAAATTTGAATACATTTAGTATAAAGAATTCACTCACCAACAGATGGCAACAGATATGGTTCATTTGTCATTTACCAAAAATGTTTAACAAACACCCACTGGACATTTCATTAGGTACAGTTGGACCCTCTTTTGCCTTTAGAGCTGCCTTTATTCTTCATGGCATAATTTCAACAAGGTGCTGGAAAAATTCCTCAGAGATTTTGCTCCATGTTGACATGATAGCATCATGTCAACATGGAGCAGATTTGTCGGCTGCACATCCATGATGAGAATCTCCCATTCCACCACATCCTAAAGGTGCTCTATTGGACTGATATCTGATGGTGGCTGTTTGAGTACAGTGACCTCATTGTCATGTTCAAGAATCCAGTTTGAGATGTTTTGATCTTTGTGACATGCACATTATCTTGCTGGAAGCAGTCATCAGAAGATGGTCATGAAGGGATGGACATGATCAGCAATGGTTACTCAGGTAGGCTGTAGTGTTTAAATGATGCTCAACTGGCGTCCAAAATGTGCCAAGAAAATATCCCCCATAGCATTAAACCACCACAAGCAGCCTGAAGTGTTGACACAAGGCAGGATGTATTCATGCTTTCATGTTGTTTTTACCAAATTCTGACCCGACTATCTGAATGTTGAAGCAGAAATCAAGACTCATCAGACCAGGTGACCTTTTAATCTGTTTTAACTTAATAAAGTGGCTGGCAGGTGTATACCACCAAAAGCCTTAATTATGAAAGGCTTAGCAAAATACTTCAGGTACCTAACCGATGCAAACTTTGAACCTAACCTGCTGCTGCTGCTGCAGCAACACGTGAGAAGCACGCAGCTCAACCTGTTTGGTCCCAGTGGCCAAGATCGGCCTATTTATAGGACAACCTGGATTGATTTAGAGAGCTGATAACTTCTTAGCGTGACTGAAAGTTTTTGGTTTAGGGAAGCAAAAATAAGGAAATGATAGCCTGGGTTTAGTTCAGGGCAGCACGGTGGTACAGTGGTTAGCACTGTTACCTCACAGCAAGAAGAACCTGGGCCCTGGCCACTGTTTGGCCGGGGCCTTTCTGTGTGGAGTTTGCATGTTCTCCCCGTGTTTGCGTGGGTTCTCTCCAGGTACTCTGGCTTCCTCCCACAGTCCAAAGACATGCAGTTATTGGGATTAAGTTAATTGGTGATTCTAAATTGGCCATAGGTGTGAATGTGAGTGTGAATGGCTGTCTGTCTCTCTGTGTTAGTCCCGCAATAGATTGGCGACCTGTCCAGGGTGTACCCCGCCTCTTTCTCTATGACAGCTGGGATAGGCTCCAGCAGCGACCCTGAATTGGATAAGCGGAAGAGAAGGGATGGATGGATGGATGGATGGATGGCCTAATGTATTCAAGTCTTTGGAGTTAACTTACTTATATTGGCTCGTCTGTACTTTGGCCTGCACGCTAAGGAGTACAGAGGTGCAAACTTGTTTTTTTTTGTGTGTGTGGATCACAGGAATGGAACAAAAACGGTCTCACACACCGTGCATTAATAACTTTCTGAGTCAAGAGAACTTGCAAAATAAAGACTGTATAAAGTGCACTGAAGTTGTCAAACAGTGGTTTTACTTTGTTGTGCTATATTAAGTTGTTGTCACATATCCTCCTTTAACTACAGCACACTCAAAATTTAACGCTGTCAGGTTGATTTCTTGTTGTTGTTTTTAAGCAATGAGTTTGCATAAGTAGAACTAACGTGTGGTTCAGCCTGCTGTTGTTTTAGCTCAAACCCCCAAAAAATCAAATGGTGTATTTTTGTAATCCAAATGTCTGCAGGAACAAAATGCTCCAAGATCTTCAGGTTTTTACTCCCAGAGCTTAAAACAACAATTTAAATCTCTGTGATGACAAGAAATGTTTTTGGAATCATTCAGAATAAAATGCACGATTTATTTGTAAAAGTAAAGTTTGTGTGGTTGAGTTTAGATTATTTAAATTTGAATCTCTTTTTTTAATAGTAATAGTAGTAATAGTAATAATTTTCTGTCTTGCTGCAAGTTAGACGAGAAGAGCTCGTGTCCTGTCTGTGGTTTCAGCCAGGCCAGGTTTATGTTAGCTCGGCTTTTTTCTGCTTCGATTTTTGAGATATGAAATGTTAGTGTTAACCTCAGTGAGTCGAGTTTATCCACTTAACTCCCAGTTAAGCAGCTAATCCGAACGACAGAGCCAGCCCAGCTGATTTACACCATTTCCAGTCTAATCTGAAAGTGCTGGCTGATATTTACAGCTTTATCTATATTGATCTTTTTTTTTTTTAAATAAGTTTTTTGTTGACATTATTCAAAGTCATGATGGATTGAGCTTAATTGTGTTTGTCAGTGTGTATGTGGAAATTAAAAAAAAAAATTAAACAAGTTTTTAGGAGCAAGTATTGCCAAAAAAAAACCAAAAAAAAACTTAATGTAAACTTACCTTCAGCTTTTTGATGATCATGAATGATAACCCTGCCATGACACAGCAACAACAGAGTGCCTCTGTCCTTATAATGTCTCTGGTTTAAGTGCAATCTGAAATTTTTTTTTTTAATATAATACAGTTTTACTTTTTGCAGTTTTTTCCTACTGTAAGGGCACTTTAGGCCTCCATTTATAAAGGATAAGGATTTTTGTTTGTCAGCAGTGCAGACGGTAGTTGTCTTGATGAACTGAGTGATTGCTTTGTGTATAAATATGAAGGAAAAATGGTGCAAAATAACTTTCCAAATAGATCTGTGAAAATATGAAGAAATAAAAGGGCAGCCATTGAACACAGAAAAGCGAGAAAATTTCTACTCTCCGCAAAAACAGGCTGTGACTAGCAACTGCTTTAGACTGAAACCTGTTTTTAGCTTTCAATCTTTAAACACTTTCCTCCTTTTAACTTTGAGCTTAACGTAAAAGAAATAAAAAAAAAATACACTGACTGGCGTCTTCAAATTCATTTTCTGGGTGTAACACGGGGCCCACAATCGAAATATATTTGATTTATATTAATTTAAATAAAGAAAAAAGAGAGAAATCGGGCACATTTTCAGTTTTGAAACAAAGAAGAAGGAAATAATCTGACCAACCTGCATAAAGTAATCATTAGATATTTGGCTTTAGTTAAGGTCAGCGTAGGAGAAATGAAAACACAGCTGGCCACTAAAATACACGTCAAAAACCCCACATTTTTAGAGGCAAGACATTGTGTGAATCAGCAGCAGGATAGAGCAGTCATATCAGGACAGGGTGGTGCAGCGGTTTGGCTGTCAGCTCACAGGAAACCTTTCTGTGTGGAGCTTGCATGTTCTCACTATGCCTACGTGGGTTTCCTTCGGGGTCTCCTTCATCCTCCCACAGTCCAAACACATGCAGTTAGCTGAATTTGTGAGGTTTTTTTTTAAAAAGTGCATGTCTGCATTTAAGAGGCCTGTGAGATCATTTTGGAGTCACATTAGAACAACTGATTCAGCCTGATGAGTACAGTTGTTGGTTGCTGTCTTTAGAGGTTGCGGTTACGGTTTGACCCACTCATTAGTCTGCACCCTGCTCTTTGAACTGTGGCTTAAAAACTATGGCCACGGTCTGGTTTAAAATCTAAATCTGGTTAATAAATTAACAGTAAAGCTCTTAAAACATTAAACATTAAACCCCGCCACTTCCTTCATGTTGAACTCGCTGGTATTGGCTCTGTGCTCTTGTTTCGGCACCTGCAGCGGTACTGCAAGCAAACAAACCAAACCCAAAGAAAAATGCAACTTTTATTCACATTCGTGCTTACAGTTCACCCTCAAGAAGCCATTACTTCTCATGCTGTTCTATTCCCTCCTTGTTCTTATAACAGGAAGTGTTTTCTTTGATGGTTTTACTCAGCCACCTGTTAACTAGAAAAATAAACCAAAGGAGCAGCTGCTGTGGTGACAACACACTGACAATGCCAGGAAGCTCATCAGCCAAAATCATGTAGCTGATATGTCAGCTTTTCTCGCTGTCTCTGTCCCCATTATCTGATTAATTTGTTTATCTTGAAGATAAAAGCCCGCCGACTTTGTAGGTCTTTTAAAGGGGTATTTCAAGTAATTTTGTGCGCCTGTGTGTTGCAGATGGAGTTTGCCTGCAGTCATGTTGTTTGTAACTGGAGGCCAGATGGAGCAGGTGAATTTATTAAAGTCTATCTTCCCCAGTATGTCACATAATGCTCATGTTTGCTATAGTTAGAACATTTCAAATGCATTTCACAGGTGAAATGTTGGCATCTTTGACCCCAATCTGCAGAGTAGTCTGCTTCTGTTTGCAGTCAATGCATTTCACCAAGATGGAAGAGAGCACGCATAACTGCTAAAGCCTGTTATAACGAATGGTTTTTCCTCCATCTACAGGCGTTTTTCCTATGGGGCCCGAGTATGACAACATAGTGCCGGTAAAACAGCAAGCAGGTAATTTTCTGCATGCACTTGCACAAATGTGCACAAGCATGCAGCTTTCACGACTCTGATGCTTCTGAACTGTTGTTTTTCTGTCATGAGCGTTGATTAAATTCTCAAGAGTATTGAAGTGAAATAACAGGAAAGCATATTTAAGTAGTAACGTGCGCGCGTGTGTGGGCATGCTTGCAAATGCAAGAGACACAGAGAAACAGGCCGTGTAGGAGATGTAAAGATATAGATTCAACAAGGGAAAGTCCATACAGAGAAAAATATGCCAGATAGATTTAATTACAAAGAAGTTAGAAAAAGTGTGACAGTTAATGCAGATAAAACTAAAAATCAGTCCATGTCAGTTTCCACCCCCATTCTCAGTGAAACCACGTTTCTCACCAGCAGAACAGCGTGTCAGTGGATCGTTGTTGTATATACACTGCACAAAAAAAATTAAAGAAACACTTTGAAAACACATCAGATCTCAATGGAGAAAAACATCATGCTGGATATCGATACGGATATGGACTGAGTAATGTGTTAGAAATGAAAGGATGCCACATCGTTTGATAGAAATGAAAATGATCAACCTTCAGAGGGCTGAATTCAAACACACCCTGAAAATCAAAGTGTTATATCGGTCCCACGTGCTTGTATGCATGCCTGACAACGTCGGATGGATGGTGTCCTGGGGGTTCTCCTCCCAGATCTGGACCAGGGCATCACTGAGCTCCTGGACAGTCTGAGGTGCAACCTGGCGTCATCGGATGGACCAAAACATAATGTCCCAGAGGTGTTTCATTGGATTTAGGTCAGGTGAGCGTGGGGGTCAGTCAATGGTATCAATTCCTTCATCCTTCAGGAACTGCCTGCATACTCTCGCCACATGAGGCCGGGCATTGTCGTGCACCAGGAGGAACCAGGACCCACTGCACCAGCGTAGGGTCTGACAATGGGTCCATGGATTTCATCCTGATACCTAATGGCAGTCAGGGTACGGCTGCCTAGCTTGTAGAGGTCTG
>VUQS01035862.1:0-17879 GCA_015108495.1 Heterochromis multidens
TGGTCTTTCCCTTTTCACGTAAATGGCCTCCTTGACTCCCCGTTCAAACCAGCGTTCCTCCCTGTCCAGGATGTGT
Source organism: Heterochromis multidens (assembly GCA_015108495.1). Lineage (NCBI taxonomy): Eukaryota > Metazoa > Chordata > Actinopteri > Cichliformes > Cichlidae > Heterochromis > Heterochromis multidens. Next base: position 77 of record VUQS01035862.1, read on the forward strand.
ACGTCCTCATCACTGAAAGAGTGGCCACTGGCCTGTAGGTGTGAATAGACCGCGGAGTCCTGGCCTGACGAGGTAGCTCTTCTGTGTTGTGCCATCCGCTTGGCCAAAGGTTGTTTGGTTTCCCCAATGTATAAGTCACGGCAATCCTCCTGGCACTTAACAGTGTACACTATATTACTCTGTTTGTGCCGGGGGACCCGATCCTTAGGGTGGACCAATTTTTTTTATTGAGCATGCATCAAGAGATGGTGACAATTCAGTTTATTCAGGGGAGGTTTGCAGCTAGTCTGGCATACCTTCAATGTATAAATGTCTAACACATAATCTGGGGACTTGAGTATCACAGAATACAATAATCGGCCTTCTGAGCCTACCAGCATAAGGAGGACATCTACTTGCCATATCTATGGGACTAACAACTGATACGGCCATTCAATAGGATAAAAACATTCAAACTGGATGTCCCAAAGCTGTTCAACAAGTCAAGCATACAATCTCACAATAGAGCAGCCAAACTGATGTACTTTGACATATCAATTTCCTACACTGTTTACTTGCAGCTGTGAAATCTGTGAATTAAATCCTACTACACTTCCTTGGAAACTTGGACCTTCTTTGGAATGCACTTTCTCAGGAACTTTGACATTTAAGAATGTGATGTCTAGGGCCCTTAAAATATTAGTAAAGTGCTCATTTAAATGCACATGTTAGTAAATGGTAACAAGCTAGTCACATGAGGCAGGCTCCAAATTGTTGCAGATGTTGTTGCAGCCTGTGTGTGAATGAAATGAAGTTTTCCTTATTTGTTGGCTACAAGAAATCAGAGTGAACTGAGACTCTGCTACCTGCTCTAGGTGGGCTGATAATGAGAAGGACAAACTCTGCCATCTAATTGCTCACCTGATTAAATTTAAACTCCAGAGTGAGGAACTTTCACACGGAGTCTCAGATTATAAACTGTAGGTGGGCTGGATAATTAACTGTAGAGAGAGGAGCTCCTTTCCCTCCAGCAGAGAATTATGACAAAACACTGGGGGCTCTACTACTTCTGACTACTGTTTAATGAGACAGCCTCCTCTAACGTAATGGTCCTGAAGTTTCTAGGGGAAACATTTAACCAAATAACTAACTAGAGGTCCACATACTATCTTTTCATGGAGTTTTCAAGTGGATCTCAGTTGGTTTTTACAGAGCTTTCTCACAGCTTTCATCAGTGGATAGTTTGCTCTAAGTCAATCATCATTGAAACTGCCACCTTTCTGTCTGAAGACAAAGATGCACACAGCAGAGCTAAACTGTCCCAGACCATCAAGAGGGCTAAGTGTGTGCAGGTTTTAAGGTACACATCAAAAATCAGCAAGAAAAACCACCTCTTTTGGTAACAACCAGCTCCTGCATCTTACCAGAGGTGATGTTAGGAAGACGTGTAACATTAAGCTACAGGAAACTGCTAGACAAGACAACATACCTGGTCAGGTGCTCAGGGGTTGACTAACTGGTCCCTCTCTGCTGCAAAATCATCCTAGTGTCCAAGAAGCCAACTGTGTTCTGTCTCAACAGCACTGGGACCCATCCAAAGCTGTGTGCTCAGCCCACTATTCACCCTGCTAACACTTGACTGTACTGCCTTAAAAGTCTTTTAAAAAGGAAAGAAAATGGTAGTTGACTTCAGGAGGAACTCTGCCACCCCAACTCCATTTCATGTTCTGACCCATTGATTATTCGTATAGGTTCTCTCATTTTTTAACTAGGGTAGCAAATTGAATTAAAATGTATTCTAGAATGGACCATACCCTGTGCAGTTTCCCACCTGCATATCACCAGTGTTAAGCTATAATATTACAATGTGGAACTGTGTGTAACCACAGCAATTATCTGGAAAGTGGAATGGTCTGTTTTAGTAATGGCTGTAGAGATAACTGACTGGAGATGAGGCTCTGACAAGTAAAGTAGAGGGTCTAAAGGGCTCACATATCAGAACATTTGACTTCAATGAAGTTCACATCCTGTAGATCTTTGCAGCAATGCCACATTATCACTAAAAGATACAGTGTACAAGTATGCCGATTTCTTTTTAAAGCTATATATATATCATGAATGTGTGTGTAAGTGTGTATGTATACATCTATATCATGAATGTATCTATCTATCCTCATTATAATAATGAATATAAAAATAAATTCATTATTCATTATTTGATTAATGTTATATATACTATGTTGTATACTTATATAACATATTTATATCAAGTATGTTATATAAATATATTATATACTTTATATATAATATGAAGTATATTAGAATGGCTGCAATCACAGCATTCTAAGATGGTGAAAGATGTACCCTTAGCCCCCCTAAGGGTAGGGGCTTATGGGTACATCAGCCATTAGCTAATACTACCTAAGCCATAGTACTCATGGCCATTGATCAATGGTCATAAAATATGGGTGCACTGCATTTCACTGTTTTTATTTGCATTTTAAACAGCATCTCAACTTTTTTGGAATTGGGGTTATAAGTAAATGGCTTATGCATACATAATGACACACAAAATGTGTTTTAATAAAATAATTTGTTAAAATGTAGAACCTGATTGCACTGTAATAACAAAACTGACAGTTAAACTCACCTAAAATCCATCTTTGACTAGTGCGGCAACTCAAGTCTTTCATACAAAGGTTGCTGTCAATATAATAAATAAAAAGGTCATTGAGTCTTTCAAAGCTCATTTAAAAGTAATTCAGCAGAAGCTCTGCTTCTTTTCTTTTTTTTTTTCCAGTGGTAGAGATCATGTTCTTCTGTTCGTTTCCTTTGAGAAACTTAAACTTTAAATTACTTTTATGTGAAAATGTGATTACAACTACATAATTCATCCAAATTCTGTTGGGGAAATCAGTAAAGGCTGCTGTTGGAGAAGCAAGTGTTTTTTTTTTGTTTGTTTTTTTTTACATTTTAAAATGCCTTTATTTCTACATTTTGATCCTTAAAAAGTTAAACATGTACAGAGTGATAAGTGAGCTGGTGTCAGTGGAACAGGAGTTTCCAGGTGTAAGGAACTGCTGAGACAACTGAATCTTTCCTGCTAGACAGGATCTACATCCCATGAAGTGAAGTTCATCAAAATGGCATGACTGGAGGTAAAGATGGAACAAATAAAGGAAAAATAATAGTAATAATGGACTCCCTCATCCTCTTGCAGGGTTTAGATTTCCTTTTGTACTATATTATTGCTAGGGTTTATTTTACAGTAGATAATCCCATAGGGTGATTGACATATTCCTTATAATCATGACTATCAATTTAAATTCCTCTCATGGTTAAGAGCAGAAAAAAAAGTAGCTGTAAGACTTGCAAGACATTTGGTAGTTAAAACAATATCCTGAGGGGAGAATTATTAGGCCTGCTGCCTCAACTCCCTTTTCATCCTAGCAAGGGGGATCCATTCCCCTCTGTGTGCATTTCTGTGTCCTTATTACAGGAGTGGTTTCAAGCATGTGAGGGGTCAAGCTTCCCTGTCATCCAATCATCTAAATCTACCTCAGCCGTATAGGGTCTTCAAGCATTTTAGTGCATTTCCTTTTAAATGTGAAACGTAACGTGATTATTTTCAGCTTCCTTGTGGCAGACTTCTGCTCCTGAACAAATCCTGCTTCAGGCTATGTTCAGTTATAGTCTTGTAAATTTCTTTACTACTCATTTCATCAGACATCTTTTGGCTCAATTCAGCTCCACTTGGCACCTTTTGGTGTCTAGTTTAGGTCCATTTCCCCGTTTCCACCATCAGTAACTCTCCATCTACTTGTCCAGTCAGCCCACTGGATCCTAGTTTGACACACTGATTTTTATCCAAGAGACTTTCTCCCAGACCCAGCTAATTCACAAGACTCTAAAGTTACTTGACTTTATCTATCGTTTAAGGTCCTTGTGTTTGCAATTTTCCTGGTCTCCTGTGTTCTGCATCCACGTGTTTTGCTCAGTTGTGATATCAGGTTTTACTCTCCTCAAAGCTTCAAAGTTCAGAAAATAAGCATATTTACCCAAGGTTTGATGAAATCTGTTTTCCACTGACCTAGTGCCTGTGCTGGTGCTAAGCCAGTTCTGCTTTGATGCATTTCCAAGACACCGGCCACATTTTGACACAGAAAACACAAAATGTGGCCATTATCTATATACTGCACCACTAAAGATGACAGAAAATATTTATCATTTAAATTCCAATTGTCTGTCGATTATTTTATACCTATTATATTTGATTTTCCTTCACTGTGTCATTGATATCACCACTGATGCTAAAGATTTCAGTAATCAGCTTCACATCTGGTCTCTTATCACAACCAGTGACAGTAAGCAAGGATTACTGATCTTTTGAAGCAGAATCATCACGTAAGTCCAGATGTCTGAGAATTTAAATAGGCAGAGAGACTATGTGGCTCTTCACAGAGAATCACTTTGACATGCTCTGCTCCTCGATGCTTCATAGCTTTACATATTTCCTTACTCTGGGCTCTAGAGCAACTCATGTTAACAGCAATCACCCATCAAAGATATTCTCAAACTACTGAAAGCAAGGTCAACGGTTAAAGGTTGATAAGTATAATCTTTAGAAACAGGCAAAATTTAATCTTCAAATAGAATTTATAAAAATACATTTGTTAAGGGTGATAATTGATCAAAAATTCCACTGGAAAACACAATGTAAAATATCTGCAAATAACTGCTGCAATACTACATAAAATTAAAAATCTTGATTCAGAACTCATTTTATATATACCATATTTCATACATTACCTAATATGTAGAATTTTGGGAAATGCATACAAAATAAAATGTCTAATTCTAATTTACATGCTGCTGAAGAAAACTATAGTAAAAATAATAAAATAAGGGGTAAACTTGGGATATGGGATATTTCACACTAGGGTTGTCAAAAAATCGATACTCAGATATTAATACAAAAATTAATATCGAATTTATAATCATTGATACAAACAGTGCCATCTTTGCCTCATCCCTCAACTCAGAACTTGACACAGCACTACTGCAAACAGACAGGCACACAGCTCCTTCCCTCACTAACAGCTGAAGTAGTTAATGTTCACAACACTGAACAACACTTTAGTACGTCAATGTTGTTGAAATGAGAGCTTTACTGACCTCTTTAAACTCCTCCTAAACAGTTATTATAAATGTTAACCTGGCTGGCACACATGTTAACATTAGCTATTTAACTATTATCAATTACCCGATAGCCATATTAGCCATCTGTTGTCATTAACATAGCAGCTAGTGGACTGCGGGTCACAGATGGAATATTGAGCGCTGACAGAGTGGATTACAGACACATGGAGAACCGGGCAGGTTGCTGGCTGTGCAGAGCAGTGGGGGAACCATAGCTGAACTGAGCAGAGTCAGAGTGGAGAACTAATCTGATGAAATAAAGAGTGAAATCCAGAGCAGAGCAGCCTAATCAGATGGGTTTTGGGCCAGAAGAGCTGAGCTGAGGATGTAAAGAGCTGCAGACTGAGGTGGAGTCATGTGAATGGTTGAGAGAGAGGCTGCAAGCACATGTGGACAAGATGATAAACTTTAACTTTCCTACTTTTACAATAATTTCTTAAAATGTGTTTCTTATTTTGTTGTAGCCAGCTGTGAGGGCAGTTTTAAAGTGAGGGCAGTTTTAAAATGCAGGCAGTGACCGGTTCAATCTTTCACAGTGAGCGCTCTGTTTTTAAAATATTTTCTTTATTTTAGCATAATTAGATGTGTTAGGTATTGTGTTGTTTGTTGTACCCTTTGTTTATTAGTAGTGTCCAGATATTTTACCTTCAATATCTGTAATGCAACCTAAATAATTTGTAAAATTAATAAAACCTCTAAACTTAATCTTAAATACTTATTTTGTTAAATCTAACTTGAAATTGGGAAAATTTGTTAGAAATTACCAAGTTAACTTTTTCAAGAAATGACTTCTTCACCAGGATGTAGGATGGGGTCAAAATCTTCTCTGTGGTATTGAAAATAGTATTGAGTATCGAGTATTTTCTTGGGTATTGGTATCGACTTTGAAATTCTAGTATTAGTAGACAACCCTATTTTACACTTCTCTCTTTACCACTGCATACTGGTACAGTATTCCCATCACTACAGACGTGGCCCCAATCCATCTGTCAATCTCCTGCTCCCCTCACTTGTGCACAATATCCTGATATACTTTTCTGACTGAGGACCATGGACTCAGACTTCTGAGGAGTGTATTCTCATCCTAGCCTCTTTACACTTGGCTCTTTACACTTCCCTTCACCCCCAACCGGTCGCGGCGGATGGCTGCCCCTCCCTGAGCCTGGTTCCGCCGGAGGTTTCTTCCTGTTAAAAGGGAGTTTTTCCTTCCCACTGTTGCCAAGTGCTTGCTCATAGGGGGTCGTTTGATTGTTGGGGTTTCTCTGTATTATTGTAGGGTCTCTACCCTACAATATAAAGCGCCTTGAGGCGACTTTTGTTGTGATTTGGCGCTATATAAATAAAATTGAATTGAATTGAATTGAATTGAATTGAACTGCCCTAGTGCTTGGAGGGCACTGCCAGAACCACATTAACTGCAAAGATCAGAGATGTGATCCTGAGGCCACCAAAGTAGAAACCCTCCACCACTTGGCTGTGCCTGAAAATTGACCTAGAACTATACAAATTTAATTCCTTGTTTAATCTAAATTCAATAAAATCTTAAATTAATGTTATCAATGTAAAACCTTGTTTGACTATAGTCCAAACAAAAGTAGAAGAAGAAACAGTTTATAATTAAACTTGGTAGTGAAAGTGTTACCTATAGGATATACAGTGCATTCGGAAAGTATTCACAGCGCTTCACTTGTTCCACATTTTGTCTTTCTTTTGTCTTTTTGAATTTCCATTTTTCATGATTCTTCTGATAGTTGTTTTTTGGCTTTAAAAAGCTGGATATCAATTTTTTTTTTTAAAGCAAGGTGATATAAATTAACGCATGTTCTGTATGACTTTAATTAGTGCAGAGGTAAAGTGTGTGTGCAGTCTCACCCTAATATATTGTCTGAAATCCACCAAGACAAAAAGTGCCCCCCCGACTCTGAAAAAAGCATTTTTATTTTCAAACAGGATTTTTTTTTCTGTAACTAAATGACCAGAATATGGTTAAAATGTTCTGGATAGTTTTTTCTTTCTTCATGACATGTCACTCAAACTCAATGACATCACTGTTATTCACCAACACTGTGTACGATTACATTATTAAAGTTACACTGACAAGCTTAACTACACATCCTGCCGGAAAAGAAACTAAACCACTGTCAGCAAAATCTGGATTTTTGTTTAACATAATTTTCAGTGTACAGATGCACTTAGGCAGGCTCAAATATGTAGCTGTCATGATATAGCTCTTCTGTATACTAATGAAAGTTTGACAAGTAATTCTCAATTATCAACTGGGTATAAGCCTTTCTTTAAAATTACTTTTTTAGTGTCGCAATAGTTGCTGTTCAGTTGAAATGCACATTTTTGTACCAAAACACTCAATGGACAGAAATGTTTGTTTCAAATTAAAAACCACAAACTAAGCTTGCTGTGCTTTCGGTAAATGCTCACATGTTAATGTTTACAAGGTGAATATGGTAAACACAATGCTAGCTTGGTGTGTTGCTACGCTAATATTTGCCAACTAGTATTACGTTTAACTGCTGCAGATGATAGCCTGATTGGTGCTAAATGAATGGCCAGGGTTTACTGTTCCTCTACGGGGGAGCATGACTGTTTGCACCCAGTTTAAAAACAGTTATGTCTATTTCATGAAAATAAAATTTAAAAAAAACCCACACACATTTAAAACTCATGGTTTCAGCATGGGAAAGTAAGAGCTATCAGACTGCTGAAAATCTTAGAATCAGCAAGACAGGGAGACATTATCATTTGGGGAACAATGAGTATTTGTTTTCAAGGGTGTAATTTTTAGCCATTATAGCAGCATGGTCAACTAATCCATCACTGGAGCTCCATCACATTAACAGCACGTGCACTATACTGAGAGTGGCTTAAAAACATTTGGGTCCTGTGGGTTGTAAGTTGGTGCCTCAGTGGACCAGGCCTGTAATCACCACTCCCTATAGTTCGTCAGTCAGACTGGAGGTCAGGTAAACACAGTGGTCTTTGATATGTTCCAGCATCCTGAACTCCCCTTGAGTGTTCAGTATGTTGTAGCTTATAAGTGTACATCAAACAACCATTTGTAAGGCAATTGATAAATTAGTTGGCTTTATTACCACCCATGTCCTTTACTCTGTGGAAATGTACCCCCCAAGCTGTGTAAGCAAGGTGTCAACTCCAGCACATAGGCTAAAATGTCAGGTTTATCTTGAAAGGGTTTAAAGGGTTTAACACTGGCTAAAAGGTACCTTTTTGCTCTCACTTGGATAGCGCTTCTCATACACATCTAATCAGTGACACACATGTAACACTGCCATATTAAAAAGGCACTGCACACAATAATAGAGGCTTGTTTGCATAATATGTCCTGGTTCAATGCAACATCATTTTACTGGAACTTTGTTGGTCTGAGCACAGCTCAGTTTTACTCCTATGTGTTAAAAGTGAGTGCAGCAGAAATTATCTGCAACATGGGGACCACTTATCAACTCCAGCATAAAGTTCACAGCGAGAAGACTGTAACACAGGAGAAAGCAGTCCCTGCCATTAGTGTTGACGAAAGTGCATCTTAAAATTCAAAATACACAAGGAGATGAAGTTTAAAGTTTTAGTAACTTTTGTCATTAAAATCTCATCTGGGCTTTGGGATCTCACAGAGACGGTGGTGTATATTTGGTAAGCAGCTGCTGTTAAGCTTCCCTCTGCTTCTCATCCTTCTATCAGCAGTGCTCTTTACACATGAGCTGGATTAACACACGGAAGGATTGGCTTCATTTTCAAGTGTTAATATCAGAATGAGTTTTCATTATAGCCATGGGTGCTTGACAGTGTCTCCCAGATTATCTTTCTGTATGATTCTCCTCATCTCCCTCTGCTTTCTGTCGAATCACAATCCACCTGTCAGCTCAAAGCAGATTAGCATTTCCAAAACACATTAACTGCCTCTGCGTGTAGTGAGCGAGGTGACAGACAGCCACACTGTTACAGAGTTGGTGCCGCTGTCGGTGTTAAAAGCTTCAGTGTTCAGAGACATTAAGGGAGCTGAGTGAGGAAGCTCCCAGCAGGCAGAATGCAGCAGGAAGGAGAAAACTTTTAAGTGGAGAAAGCAAAGTGTGGAGGATGCAAAGACTTTTGAGTAAACTGCACATGTAATAGAAATGATCAAGGTCTTTGGTTGCGTTTCCTGTCAGTGCTGTCTCTTTATATTTAAAGAGGCCCTATTATTCCAATTTCCAGCTCCACTTTTTTATTCTTGGACCTACTAAAGTACCTTTGCATGATTAATAGTTTGAAATAATCATTTACCTTTATAAAGGGACTTGGTTCATCCTGTCTGAAATGAGGTGCTTTTAGATTCGCTCTCTTTAAACTGACTTTCTTTCGATTTACAGTTCTCCAGTTCAGGGAGCTGGAGCCTATTCCAGCTGCTATAGTGACCTCGCACCATGACTGTGGGAGGAAGCCAAAGTACCTGGAGAGAATATGAAAACTCCACACAGAACAGCCCCAGCCTGGACTCAAAGCCAGGACCTTCTTGCTGTGAGGCCACGGTGCTAACCACTGCACCACCATGCTGCCTGGACTTTTAATTTGGTGTTGGACATAAATAGAACATTTGAACAGCAGATGGTTGGGACTCCTGTGCTCATTGCCACTGTAAGACAGGGATATTCCCTGTCTTTGTCATCATACAGAGCCAAGACTAGGAAACTGCCCAAAAGCTAGCGTTTACAGAAGTCTGAATCCTGAGCTTTTGTCTCACAGGGATTACTTTTACATATGCTGATGTTATTATTTCAAACTTTGGCCATGTTCAATATGAGCATTCACCAACATAAGAGCATGTATATGACAGAAAATAAGAACAAGCATAAAAGATGAAAGCCCAAGTCAGTATCACTACCCTAATTGTGGCTTAGATCTGTCAAACCTTTACTGTAACAGATATGAACACATACAATGGTTTGTATAAATAAATCCAGAAAACTGACAGGGAAGAAGTTATACTATTATGAAGTATCCATTTATGGATTCTATGTATGATTCTATGTATGATTTTTCTTTTTTTTCATGAGGAATTTCTTGGGTTGCACTGTACAAAAGAAGCAATTTTTGTACAGTCATCTGAAGCTAGTCGACTCAACACATCACTTTTAAAGTTTTAGAGGTGCAGTAAAATGTAAGACTAGCCTGAAACTATCTTTAAAGGCATCTGACTCTTAAATGATTTACGAATGATACGAACCCAGGTTTGTATAATTTTCACAGCAATCAAAGAATGTATCTTTAGGCTCACAATATTAAGACTTATACCTAAACAAAACCCATTTTGGATACCATTGTGGACTGCATTTCTTCAGCAACAGCCTTTCAATGCAGTAATTATCAGTTTTACTGGGAGAGTCCAGCCATTCCAGCTCTAGACTCAGATTGTCAGTAATACAATAAAAAGAATGACTGGTGTGTCTTTGTAGTATGTAAACAAAGTAGCTGCTTGAGTGTTTGCTGTCCCAAGAAAATGAGGACAGTCAATGTGGCAAAACTTATGTATACATTAGGGATGTGCGCAACTAGACGTCTTAACATTGTTGCTCTTAGTCAGTGCCAGAATTTTTTTTTTTTTAATTAATGTATAGCGGCACTTATCAGTTCAGAGATGTTACATCACCAGCCATATCCCAGGGCTGCAGCCCTGACACATGGCTGCTCCTCTCTCTCTCTCTCTTTTTCTCTCTTTCTGTGAATGTAAGTTGTAAATGGGTGAAGGAGAAAGCCAGAAACCAGGACTGTTTTGTAGAAAAAAGATGTCAGGAAAAAAAAGAGCGTCTGTGTCTCGGATTTTCTTATTTGTCAGAATAAATTAGAATATAACCAAGCACCTCAAGCCAGGTGTAACCATATTCTGCACCAAGCTGTGGATGCTAGCGTGGAAGAAATCAAGTTTACTGATGCTAAGGTTAGCCAAACTCTGCAAACTAATCAGACATTGTGCCATGTATAACATGGCAAACACACTCAAAGTGCCATACATTTCACTGAGGAATATGATTAATGGTTTCATATAGCTCCAAAAATACACATGAAATATTTGTTTGGCCAATGTTTAACTTTGTCCATTTAAAGTGTGCTCAGTTTTAAATGTTTTCTACTGGTTTTCTGTATTTTAGACTAGTCGACTAGTCAAATTTTTTTGCTTTCATTTAAATGATAGCAAATTAGTCACCTGGAACATCCATAGTACACTACCAGTACTGATGGTGTAAGAACATGGCTAGTCTTTTTAGTTCTAGTTTGGTCTCTGACTCGTAAGAAGGTATTTGGCTTATTAGCTGCTAAATGCTCCATTACGTTCACCAGCTAACACATTCAGTCCGATGTTTGAGCTGGTAGCACAGTGGGCCTTTTTTGTGAATACAGATGCCTGCTGACACCAAAGATGATACTTTGAGTGGTGAGGGTGAACAAAAAGTTATAGATCTGACAGCTAAACAACAAGCAAAAAACTTACTATGAACCATCACCTCAATCCCTAAGAGACAACCCACGACCTTTGTAGTAACATTGCTTTCTTATTGTCATGATACACCTTTTCTGTCAACAGTGATTAAACTCATAACTTTGGATTGTTTTTTGTGAAGTGAAAGAATTTCTACAGATGTAATTAGTGTATATTGTATATTTAGACCACTGACCTCACAAACATAAATGAAAACTTGAGAGGGGATTAAAAACAGCCAGTTACTGGGAAGAATAGGGAAACATGAAAAAGGTAAATATAAAATATCCATGGATGGCTCTTTTGAAATGCAGGCAAAATGTCTCACAGGCAGTTTGGAGTTTACCCCCATCTTTCTTCAGGTGAAATCCAAACACAAGAGGACATAGCGTCACATTTTCCCTGCCCATGCACAATAAAAATACTGTTACCTCCATTATTTCTGACATTTCAACATTAGCCAGAGATTGTTACAAAGACATTAATTCAGTGTTTACATTTTTGAATATTTACAGTTGCTTAAACAAGAATATCAACACCTTAAAGTCCAACACTGTTGCCTGTTGTATCAGTGTATTCACATTTTACATTAAGCAACAGAAAGACAACACTGTGAAAATTGTTCTTCTTTGCTTTTCACATACTGCAGAGCCACTTCAGCCAGAGAAGTGTCTGTGTGGCTCTTGAGTGCACTCCAAAGTCCCAAGGCGTGTCAAGATGCGTCTGTCTGCAGCTTCGGCTCCAAAAACCCAGCAGCACATCAGGTCATCAGGGCTCCAGTTAAATGAAATACTCCTTTGGGTTTTCAGTGGAGAGATTCTGGGAGTCTGCCTGGTTGTTAAAAGGAAAATCTTGGCTGTCCTCCTGTTTGACTCCCTTCACTTCCTTGTTTCGATATGTGTCCTTCCTCCGGTAGAGGAATCTGGCAGTTATCGCCAGTGCAGTCACAATCACAAAGATGACTACTGCGATGACACCTGCAAGGTAGAAGGATTTCATGATATATCAGATATGACTTTTACAATTTCAATGTGGTCGAATGTTCTGATTTTATCGTATCCGTTGTACAGCTTTGAAGCAAACTCTTTCCTCGGTAGTTCTATTTCTAAATGCTTTGATTATCTTGCTAATCTCACTTTAGAGAACATTAAACACCAGTTTAAATCTTTTGAATCTATCAGGCTTTTCTGCTCTGTTGAGCACATTTGGGAATACGAGGGCAGGTTTCATTTAATTGGAATTCCAAAATCCATCTGAAATCAATTTCATACTACATTACATTATAAAGTGACCAGACGTTTTAAGATAAGAGCGAAAAAAGTTTTCCCATCAGCAAATCATCTCTACATTGGTTTAATTAGGTGGGCTGCCCTTTGTGTACTGGACGGTTTAATGGACAGTTTTAAATGACTTTTCTCTGAGTCTCACCTTTTCTATCTGCACAATTATAGATTGAACCTTTTCAGTCTTCACTTTGAATCAATCCGTGCTGGCAGAGCAGCAAAGTTTTAAATTAGTTTTAAATGGACTCCTGCCTGGCACATCACTTTACTCTTTCTTGGATTTCAACCGCTCTCCACAACTTTATTCGTACAAATAAAGCTTGAACTCATCACTTTCTTTATAAAAGGCACCAGAAAAGCACATTAAATTTCGTTATTTGAGTCAAAGGCAATACGACTGACATGACAAATAACTATTTTCCACCGAGGCAGTGCTGTTGCCCAATCTTCCACCAAAAAAAAGACAGCCACTGATGTCAGGGGGTTCCATCTTTGGGCCTCAGCAATTTTTTGTTGCTAAAAAAAAAAAAATCACCAATAAACGGCAAATGCAGCCCAGATTCTGTCTGCTATCATTCTCCTCACACAGAAATTACCCAACCTTCTGCTGGTAATGGTACATAAACCTCTGGAAATGTAGGTAACGAAGCATAACTGCCTACACACCAGCACTGTATTGGTGGAAAATGGCTATAAGTGAAACAGAGTCCAGTGAAGAAGATAAGAAGGTAAAGCAGTTTAGTACCTCCAATTAGAGCTGAGTCAGTCCTGATGGAATTGACTAAGGGTTGACCTGAACCCACTGAACCAGACTGGTCTACAGGAGCGAGAGAGAGAGAGAGAGAGAGGAAAAGAGAAAGGTGGAAAAAGATACAGAGAAAAATATGAAGAAGCAACAGATACCAAGAATAAAAACAAGGAAGAAGGGCCAAAATCATTTACAGCAGAAGAAAGAAGCACAACAAGAGGCAAAATTAGAATAAAGGAACAACAAAAAAAAGATAAAGTCATGAAAGTCAGAAATGAAAACCAGAAATTTGATCAAAACATAATTCAGATAAGATCAGAGAAGATTACTTCAGCTCTACAAGTGACTGGAGTAAAGCACTGCAAACTGGATTAGAAAGAGTCCAAAGGATGGAAATCCCAAACAAATCTCCTGTGTATCTCAAATTAATTACAGCATCAGTCATACTGTCATTAGACTCCCAAAACAAGGGGCATACTTCATGTAATTAATGAGCCATTTATGAGCTGGAAAAGTGGCTTTCATTCAGTTTCAGTACAAAAATTAAAGACAGCAGGAGATGTATGCCACTCTAATCACAGAATAAACTCCAAATCCCGTAGGCCAGATCTGTTTCTATTATGTGGCATCATAGCCTTTGTAATAAATTTCCCTGTGTACTGTTGTAGAGCCATCAATTACAATGGCCTTCAACATCTGTCCTGGGAAGTAAATATTTTGATATGATGATTAAATGCATTGTTGATGTAGCTCCTGTGGAGTTGAAGTGTTATAAGCAAAAAAAAAGATAGTAAGTTTGAATAATTGGAACAGTGCAGCTTGTCATGACGTGTAACAAAGGCTTCATATTTGACACGTTAAACCAGAGATGCATAAGTGCATCTCAGTTACAAAACTGCACAGTGACTGTTATCAGCACTGGGTGGAGTGTTTCTTGTTATCCTTGTTTTTTGGAGTTTGAAATGATGAAGAAGCTCAGAATTAGAACAATCATTTTGGACTGTTTCATGTCATTGCAGACAAGTCATCATCAGTCTGCATCACTTGATCTTCGCTGCTTTTGTGTCCACAATACTAAAATTTGGATAAGGTGCAAGGTGCTCCTATTACTCCAATGTGTTCCAGATATTTTCCACATGGTGGTTCTAGCATTGAAACTAAGATGTGACATTTGATTAAACAAAAAAAACAGTTAACAGACACATGTATGTATTCACCTTAAACTCTTAATAAATCTAACCCCATATTTTGAAACATAAAACAGCATAATTACAGGTCAGATGTCTCCTCCTTTTCTCACCTGACAGGTGGTGTGTGTTCTCAGCCAAGTAGGGATTGGCTGAAGCCATGGAGCCACAGTTGGACTGAGCTAAAGGTCCAGAGATGATGACAGGGCTAGAGTCAGCGTGGAGTAGAGCTGCTTTCAGAGGGCTGATGGTGTTAAAGTGGACCACTGAAAGGCAGCCTGTAAAACCGAGGGATGCCAACCTGGACAAGTCTGCATCCAGGTCATCAGACTCTGGAGAGAGAAAATGAGCAAGAGAGGAAACGTGTATAAAATATAATATCCACAGTACTATAAACTAGTAAAGTTACAAACCAAAGACTGGTTCCAAATAAAACATAGATTCTGTAAATAATAGTACAAGTTGATCCCAAAAAGCTGAATCTGTTCGTCTGGACGTAGCGTTTTTTAGTGGGAGAAATGTTTCGTCAACTTATCCAAGTGACTTCTTCAGTCTCAGCTGACTGCAGGATTCCTCAACCTTAGAGATTCAGCTTAGAGAACAGATTCAGCTTTTTGGGATTCTTCTACCTGGATTATTGAGCATGCATCAAGAGATGAAACATTAAACGTTTGCCTGCTGTAGTTAACAATAGAGATTTGGGACATCCTTCTTCTTGTTCCCCGTCTACCGTTTTATAGACTGATTTGGTAGGATGAGTTGGAGAAAGAAAGTGGTTATTAGCAGTAGTTCAGCAAACAACTTTACTGATGACACCCTGAAGAATTGAAACATTTTCAGTCCTCAAATAGCAGCAAGACATAAATATAACTGTCAAGTCCTTCTGACAGGTATTCCCGTATGACATGCATTCAGCATTAACACAGGGTGACAGAGGTGCAGGCAGCGGAGGGTGGTTGTGATAAATTTCCCTTTACCTCACCCAGCCACGTTTCTTTGTTGTTTTGGCTTTGGAGCACAGGACATCATGTATATCATGTATGTCACATATCGATCTCCTGTGGGCTTACTTGCACGTGGAATATTTGATTATCAACAGCTTTAGCCAAAACATTGACCTTTCAGTTGTATCAGCTTTCATGGATTACACCACTCGTGAACAGATGATGCTATGTTTTTTTGTTTTTTTTTCTCACTTATCTCAAGCCTAAACACCAAAGCAAACCCCAGACCAATATCTTGGATTAAACGCTGTCTTTTTCACCATCAGTGGTGAGTAGCCTCCTGAACAGAGTATGACGCCTTGTCAGTTCGGATGATGGAGTGGGGTAGCAGCAGCAGGTCCTGGGGGTGTTTGGAGCCGACAGGTACAAGGAGTGAGTGATGAGTCATACTACATAACACCCGTAGGGACACTGCTGAATCAAAAGGGACTCCTTTATGTGCTTGGACTGTTGTTATATTTGGCTTGAATCTTCAAGGCACAAGGAGTCAGCACTTTTAGCATTCCATCACCTAAAATTTAACTTATTTGAAGGTTTCTGGTTTGATTTTGGTTGAAGACAGTGAGGTGGGATTCCCTCCTCTGTTCACCCACTGGCTGTGATAAGGCATTCAGTTACAGCAAATAGTATTGTTAGTCACATTAGCCACTCAACATTCTAACACGAAGGAATTCTCTGTTGTTGTGGGGGCACTGCCAGTAAAGTTAAAGTAAAACAGTAAATAAAGCCATTCACTGGGTCTTCAGTTGCTCAGATGCTGGGTGTGCTGTGTGCTCTGCTTGTGGCTGACACATATAAAGTTAGAGTATATAATGGCAAACTAAGAGGCACATGCTCATTCTTTGTGGGTGCATGAAACCAGGTGTTACAAGGTGATTGGAGCAGTGCTTTCTTTTGGAAAAAATAACTGCTTTATGCTTTGTAACTTTAAGGAACTTTTACATGCACAAACAGGCCATTTCTAACACACTAAAGAAAAGTGAGGTGCTGAAAAAGCCAGTTATAGACAATATAGACATACGACACCTGCCAATGAAAGGAAAGACAAGTTTCATATAAAACATGAAAAAGGTGTAGAAAACTCTACATCACTAAAAAATAAAATAAATATACTCCTTAAATATTAGTATATTAACACACATCTGTCACTTAAGTTGAAGTACAGATACTTCAAAAAAAAATACTCTGGTAAAAGTTGAAATACTGATTTGACATCTTTACTCAAGTAGAAGTGAAAAGTACAGGCTCTGAAATGTACTCAGAGTACACAAAGCTAACTGAACCTGATTATTAATATAATCATAAAATAACATTAACGAAATAATAACTCTTATTTATTATTTATTAGTCCATCCATCCATCCATTCTCTTCCGCTTATCCAATTCAGGGTCGCGGGGGGGCTGGAGCCTATCCCAGCTGCCATAGGGCGAGAGGCAGGGTACACCCTGGACAGGTTGCCAGTCTGTCGCAGGGCTAACACAGAGAGACAGACAACCATTCATGCTCACATTCACACCTATGGGCAATTTAGAATCACCAATTAACCTAACCCTAAGACTTATTTATTAGTCTTTCAGCTTAAATGTTTCTAGAACATGCGCTTCAACTGGTAGCAGCAAAGTCTGGTAGCTCTGATCTTTTTACTTTATTTTTGTTGTATTTTTATTGATTTTTTTTTTTTTTTTTTTTTTTTTTTTTTTTTTTTTTTTTTTTTTTTTTGGTCAAGTACTGATGGATACTTCTGTGGGGAGAAGAGTTTACTCGAGAAGAGCTCTTTTTCATTGAAACAGATCAAATCTGGAAGATACCACCCTATTCCAGCTGATATAAGAGCTGTTTTCGTGGTTGCCGTGCTGGTACAGATGTTAAGGCTTGGAAGTGGAGATATATGCCCTTTCTGCCAACAGTCATTGGG
>VUQS01035876.1:0-12318 GCA_015108495.1 Heterochromis multidens
AGTGGTTTTCTCCCTGGAACTCTCCCATGGATGCTGTTTTTGCCCAGTCTCTTTCTTATTGTTGAATCATGAACTCTGACCTTAACTGAGACAAGTGAGGCCTGCAGTTCTTTAGATGCTGTTCTGGGTTCTTTTGTGACCTCCTGGATGAGTTGTCGATGCACTCTTGGAGTAATTTTGGTAGGCCGGCCGCTCCTGGGCAGGTTCACCACTGTTTCAAGTTTTCTCCATGTGTGGATAATGGCTCTCACCGTGGTTCACTGGAGTCCCAAAGCCTTAGAAATGGCTTTGAAACCCTTTCCAGACTGATAGATGTCAATGACTTTGTTTCTTTAGATCGTGACATGATGTGTTGCTTTTTGAGATCTTTTAGCCTGCTTCACTTTGTCAGACAGGTTCTGTTTAAGTGATTTCTTGATTCAGCAGGTCTGGCAGTAATCAGGCCTGGGTGTGGCAGTGAAACTGAACTCAGCTTTACAAAAAATGTGGTTAATCACAGTTTATTGATGACTTAATGACAGCTTTTTTCCCTTAATAAATGAATTCATCATTTAAAAACTGCATTTTGTATTTACTCAGGTTATCTTTGTCTAATATGAAAATTTGTGTGATGATCTGAAACATGTAAGTGTGACAAATATGCAAAAAACTAAGAAATTAGGAAGGGGGCAAATACTTTTTCATACCACTGTACATGTGCCTCAAATCACTGCATGCTTTTTCTGTATTAAATCAAACCATGATCTTTCTTTAACCCTAATGTACTGCTGTCAGTGCCTAATTATAACCATGAAAACTTTAACAATAGCAGATACTTTATTTCAAAACCAAAACATTTTGATTTCTGTGATCCTCTCGTGTGTTCCGCATCAATATTTGGTTTGCCAATTAAATCAATTAACTTCTCACACTGCTCCTGCTGCTGTTCCATGTTGTATATAAATATATTTTCAAGAAAACATGATTGATTGATTGATTGATTGATTGATTGATTGATGAGTCTAAATTGCCTCTGGTGTCAAAATGAGCCTTAACAGCTATCTGTCAGCCATTAAGAAAATAAACTCTTCAGGTGCATCGTACCCAACACGTGCTCCAGTCTGCAAAGGAGTTGGCATGGATGGACAGATGTGGTTCTCAGCTCCATAAATCCAACTAGTTCTCATCACATTCTGAGCTGCTCAACACTCACTAGCATGATCCTTCATGTGCAGCACAGTGTGGGGAAAAAAACAGAAAAGCAGGACTGAGCAGTGCTGATAGTGTTATTAAAATGATGAAACAAGAATTCAGAGGTTCAAAACATAACTCACAAGCAAGAATTAAAATAACAAAGACTGCAAATGTAACTTGGCAGCATTAACAGCCCATTTATCGAGCATTCATACACAGTCCCTGCTCTGCATCTTTGACTGATGGCTGTAGAAATGATGGTGAAAGGAATCAGAAAACTCTCAGCTTGCCTCTGCGAGGCCAAATAAATCATGCAGTCACAGTAAATGACACAAGCTTGTCATACACTTGACTCCAGTCGGAGAGTTTGCCTCCTGTCATGTGCATTTAATCTGATTTTATTTTTATGTTGCTCTCTAATAGGAATGCAACATTGTAAGTGAGTCACCACCAAGGGAGACAATAACAATAATGCCTCCCTCTGGCTCTTAGTGTGACAGTATTGCCTCCCATCGAGCTGCACTGTTTTCGCCCTGCTTAAAATTCAAACATTCTGTCTTGACATACCAGACGCTTTTATTGAAGTGTTAATAAAATTCAAATCAATTTTTTGTGTCTCATTTTTTTTTTATTAGAGGACTTGCTGTAATATATATATATACATATATATGTGTGTGTGTGTGTGTGTACAAAAGAAGTTGTTAAGGATATGAATAAAGTGAATTTTTGTCTAGTGCAAGTTACTTCAGTAGTTTATTTCCATTTTCTCATTTTTACATTTGGCTTTGCATGATTCACAGTTCAAAATAATCCTTGTTTATCTTCTACTGGACCTTAGTGCAGCCTCTGTTTGAACTTTTCTTGCTTTAAGTTTCTACTGATTGCCTGCCCCTTGAGTTTGAACAGCAGGTGACTGGAGCGTCTGTGCTCACAGCAAGAAACATATGCCTGAGATGACCATACTGGGGATATCCACTCATTGACATCATCGTGATCTAAGAGTAGAAAGAACTGTCTGAAACCAACAGGGCTCACAGGGATTCCTTGTACATTCGCTGACCTCGTTATTTGAACTTTTAAGTGAAAGCATAACTCTCTCTTACTCAAGAAGGTTTTTATTTTTCAATGACAGAAGCAGAAGTGCTTCTTTTGTTATTTTTGTTGCTATAGCACAAGGACATTGGAGCAACCAGGGTTTATGTCTTACCCTGGGAATACACCAGGTATGTGTCTCTGATGCAGGTTTGTAACGTTTTTCTCACAGCTTCAAATCACATCAGGGGTGTTTCAGAAGCACAGGGCTTTTATTTTGAAAACTGGATAGATTCTCTATGCTGTTCTTGTGCCTGACTTCCTGCTCACCTCATCTACTCAGTGCAACTTGACAAGGAGCTGAGACCTGCTTCTAGCACACTTCTAAAAACGGGCTGTGGCATATATGGTGGAATTGTGAACTCTGTCTTGGGTGGTTGCAGAGATCACTTCCATAGAGACATTATCCCACACCCAACCTAAATGATGTGAGATTTTTCACAATATCAGTATCCAGTACAGGTGGAGGAGGGTGGCATTGTATGTTGTGTACAACATTTAAGCCTTAACAAAATCCATACAAGTGAACTGTAATAAAATTCCCCTACCATGCAGCTGTCATACAGGGAGAAACTATCCATAGAGGCCAACACCGTATTTTGTACTGTGCTGTAAATATGCTTTTTCCTGCTGTAAAACTGGACGTTTTGACATGAAATTCTATGGGCATTAACTCGCTTTGAAAGCCAGCCTCAAGTGGCCACTCCAGTTATAATTTGTAATTTCAAATTTCACATCTCCATTTACTGTTTTAAGGATTTCTACGTCCACCATGATACGACTCTTGAAACTTGATTAAGTATTTCATTGTTTCAAGCCACACACGTTGTTCCCAGATGCATGTACCTTTTTCTCTGAGTGTATGTGTGTGTCATGGTGAGCCTTTAGGCCCTGTCCCCTCTCCATATGAGCTGAATTTATGGTCCATATTTTATCATATTTATCACACTCATAACACTACAGCTAACCTCGGCTGACTTTGATAACTCTGCATGGTACTCGTGCCTAGGTGTGTGTTTCTCTGTGTGTGTTTGTAAGGCTGAGTTTGACTTTCAGAGCATCTGCTGGGTGCGGACATGGCAGGGGGGCACAGGTGGTATATTGTTTGTACCCACACACATACACACACTCATACACACTGATGAAGCTCACAGATGCTGACCTTGTACGAGGCCAGACTCCTGGACTGTCAGCACTTGTCACACAAATACACACACACATATATACACACACACACGCTAAGATGAGGTGCCCATTTACTCTGGGCTTGTCAGAGGCTGCCATCCTTCCCAGTGGGGGTATATGTGTGCTGCTGGCTAGGAAGAGGGGGCTCGAGCTGGGAGTATTGATGAATAATGCTGCAGGTAATGAGATGGGTGATGATGGGGACAGAAACGCGAGCAGCCAGCAACTTGTTTATATGTGCTTTGCTGTCTTATAACTTTTTGAATTATTTGTCACATTCTTGGGGAGATAAAACCTCATATTCTGTGCTTGGAGTCAAAGCCGAGACACATGAATGCATTCACACGCTATGATCCTTAAGGTGCTCTCAGATAAGCATTACATTGCACTTCAAAGACAATCTCCATACAAACAACACTAACGCAATGTCCAAGGAGAAGCTGGGGAATGGAGATTCTAGTATTTTCCAATATTTCTACTTCAAACTTACTCCTGCACAAGTGTACATGTACTTCTCTCAATTTCAGTAAGTTTACTATTACATACATCATATAAATGTAGTGTGACCCAGAGTGCAGGTATTACATGTATATAAAAATTTGTATATGCAGCTGGTTTTACTGATTAATTTTCAGGCTAAAATATCAGAACACGGACAAAAGTGTTCTTTAAATTGAATGAGTTAAATTGATTAGCTAGTTGATAGAAAATTCATTTTTAGTTTAGGTAAATCAATGCAACAAATTCCTGAGTTTTAGGTGGTCAGTTGTTTAAATTTAGTGCTTTTATTTAATACAATCAAAAATACACTCACTGGATTCTTTATTATTAGGTAGAAGTATTGGTGTTAGCATCCTAGTACTGGGTTGAACCCCCTTTTGCCTTCAGAACTGCCTTAATTCTAAAGATTAAACAACGTGCTGGAAGAATTTTGGAGATTTTGGTCCATATTGACATGAGAGCATCGAGTAGTTGATGCAGATTTGTCAGTTGCACATCCATAGTGTGACTCTCCTGTTGCACCACATCTCAAAGGTGCTCTGTTGGATTGAGATCTGGTGACTGTGGAGGCCATTTGAGTGCAGTGAACTCATTGTCATGTTCAAGAAACCAGTTTGAGATTACCTGAGCTTTGTGACATGGTGTGTTATCCTGCTGAAAGCAGCCATCAGAAGATGGGTACACTGTGGGCTAAAAAGAATGGACATGGTCAGGCTGTGGAGTTTAACTGATGCTCAGTTGGTACTAAGGGGCCCAAAGTGTGCCAAAAAAATATCCCCCACACCATTACACCACCACTACCAGCCTGAACTGCTGATACAAGGCAGGATGGATCCATTCTGATCCTACCATCCGAATGTTACAACAGAAGTCGAGTCTTATCATACTAGGCAACGTTTCTCCAGTTTTGGTAAGTCTGTGCAAACCTTAGCCTCAGTTTGCTGCTCTTAGCTTACAGTAGTGGGATCTTCTGTGTGGTCTTCTGCTAAAAGGTTCAAGGTTGGATGTGTTGTGCATTCAGAGATGCTCTTCTGCATACCTTGGTTTTAAGAACTGCTTACTAGAGTTACTGTTGCCTTCCTTACAGCTCAAAGCAGTCTGGCCATTCTCCTCTGACCTCTGACATCAACAAGACATCAACAGCTGCTCACTGGATATTCACTCCTTTTCTTCAGACCATTCTCTGTAAACCTTAGAGATAGCTGTGTGGGAAATGCCCAGCAGATCAGCAATTTTTGAAATACTCAGACCAGCCTTTCTGGCACATTCAAAGTCTCTTAAATCACCTTTCTTTCCCATTCTGATGCTCAGTTTGAACTTCAGCAGGTCGTTTTGACTATGTCTACATCCCTAAATACATTGACTTACTGCCATGTGATTGGCTAATAAGATATTTGTGTTAATGAGCTAATAAAGTGACCACTCAGTGTAGTCACAGGCATTTAAAGCACAAATAAAACTATTTTCTTGTTCCAGTTTCTCAGTTTATGGATTTGCTGCTTTGCCTGTGTGTAATGCAATAATTGCCTTCACAGTATTCTTGTGCTGGTATTAGTTAAACACCAAATGATTTATTTTGGTTTAAAGGCATTTGGAGATTTGTATTTTTTAGATTAGCAGTGAAAATAATTATTAGTTGCAGCTCTATAACTGGGATAGAATTCATAATCAGTTCCAAATGAGAACCAGCTAACAAACTGTCTAATCCATTGGAATCATGCCTCTACGGTTATCAGTTCCAATGTTTTTTCTGATAGTTGTGCATTACAAAACAGTGACATCAAACCTAAATCACCTGCATGTCTTTTTTCTTCTTGTTTTAGACAATGATAGTAAAATGTCTGGAAAAAAAGTGAATCTATACAGCCTTTTAGAGTCAACCCAAAGAGAAAATGGAATTAGGAATCAATAAACAAATCAATACACAATCAGACTGATAATGTGATTGGTGTCAATAAACTCTTATCAGTAACTATCTCTGTCTATATCCAGCTGAAATGGCATGTTTTTTTCTGTGTTACAAATGAGGAAATATTATGTAATCAAACAAAAAATTTGTCTCATCAGGAAGGAGATGTAAAGCTAATCAGGTTAAGTTTTCTATTGATTAACATAATGAGGAAAATTAATATATCTGTCAAGTTGCAAAATGCGTCAATACAGGAAATAATAACTGAGAAGTTATTTCAGTAGTTCTTAACTAAAATGTTTTATTTTGAATTACTACATGTCCAGTCCTACCGAAAAACGTTTCGGTTGACCTGTTAGCGGAGAGGTGTGTGCAGTGCAGAAAGGGGCTGCTCCTGTGCAGAATTTTCAGTGAATAGAATTATGCAGAGTTTGTGGTGTAAAATAGGACCTAAATCAAGCAATCAGTTGAACCCCTGAACCTGAAACAATTTTCATGATTCTTGTTCTCAAACCTGGTTTTTGAATTTACGCTAATTTTTAGCACCCATTAAAAATGCCTTAACTCTCATTTAGTCACTGCCCAATTTTGAGAACTTACATAATAAGCCCAACTCCAACTGCCATTTCCTATTAGCATGGGTTTCGAATTGTTTTCTACAGGTTAGTCATTTACCTATGTGACTTCTCAAGGAGACATATTAAATTTAGCAACATAAAATAACAATAAAAAACATGGATTAGAGGGACAATGTGTTTCTGTATATGGTGTCACAGTCCTGGGCTTTACATGCCCACCAACCACCCTGACCACCACTCTGCAGTGCCATCAGTGCCACGGTTCATGCATTCGGGAAAATTTTGCCTCTCAATCTAATCGAGTCAGAAATTACATTTCCCCCCACAGCACCGTTTCAAAAATATCTTATAAATATAATAACAAAAATGTAAGTTCTGGGAGGCTGGGGTGTGGGAGTAAACCTCCTATCTTAAGAAATAAGCTCAAATATGGAATCTGCATTTCATAAGCCAGCGACACTGAATAGAGATGACAGTGAACAACAAATGTGGACTGAGGCTTTAAAATGTATTTGTGCATATTTCTCACTCTTGCAATTGATATCTCGAACATAATGTGACGAGGTTGCTTTCTGCTGCCCTCTCCTTTGTACTTCATTTAACTATGTCAATCTTCCTGAACACTGTGTCCTAGCTGAAAGCTCTTTTACACCACAAGAGCAACTGACATTATTTTTATTATCCTCAATATAAACCAGACATGTTAATTACACTCTTGGTTACAAGCGCAGTTCAAAATTACAGCACGTCAAGAGGAAAATGGCTGTAAAGTTTGTCTTTGGCAGATAAGTCAGTCAGGGTCACTGAAACACTGACTGTAAAACAGAAAAGTATCTCAAAGCCTCCATCATATTCACACTTTAGTCTGTCAAAGTTTGCAAATACTCTGAAATCCAATAAAAGGAAATAAAATAGACTATTGTTATGGATGTGAGCTATTCTTTGGCTGTGACTTTTGTCTAATTGTTGAATGGTTGAAGGGAACTGAGTACATTTGCTTTTTCGAGGTGCTTATATTCTACTTGAAAACTTCAATTTTATGCTACTTTATACTTCCACTCCTCCACACATTACAGGATGATATAATACTGTTTTAATCAATGAATAATTTAAGTAGCTTTTACAATACAGCACACTGATAAACATTATGGCAGTGTTTACAGCAATTGAGTCACATTTCAGATGTCTTAAGAGTTGCTAACATCTCCACCAAGCAGTGATGTTTCACTCTTCTCATATTATTTGATTTTGATCAATTCAAATAAACGAATATGTAAATAATGATAAAGGTTTCAAATCAAAATAAATGTATCAAATATAGCTGGTGTTCTTGTATATAAGTAGTATACATTGTTTATAAAGTATACATTGTATAAAGTAGTTTAAACTACTGTAACTCCACCTCTATCGGCTATAACGCTAATGTTAAATGTGTGGTGGCTCAGACAGAACTGAACAATACAATACATGTTCTGTATTGTAAAAGGTACTTATATTTTGGAAAGGTGTCATCCTAAAAGTAACTAGTAACTAAAGCTGTCACACAAATATACAGTAGCTGAGTAAAAAGTATATCAGCCTTTGATAAGTAGTGGAGCAGAAGTCGCATAAAACTGAATTACTCAAGAAAACTACCTCCAAATAGATAGTTATGTAAATTTACTCTTTTTTTTCCCATCACTGGCACAATTAGACAAAAAATAAACTTATACATTTACCAATAAAAAAAATAGTTAACATCCATAACAATAGTGGTTTTTATTTTTTCACTGACTTACAGACAATGTGCAGTACTTTCTATTTTATCTGACTGGCAGTGATTATACTTTTTTATGTGTAAAAATGGTTAAAGGTAACAGTTGGCTGAAAAGATACATTAACCAAGTTAAAGGCTGTAGCTTTTTTCTAAAAGGAAAATAAAATCCCATTGTTTAGGACTTGTAGAGGGTCAAATGGCAGAAACCCTGGTATTTATGACTAATGACAGTGTTCAGGTCTTACACAGATAATATCTTTATGTACTTTAGCAAGGAAGAAAGTAAGCATGTAGAGGCTGGGTGATGGATGGATGTGCAGGGCAGCTGTGGCTCAGAAGACAGAGAAGGTCATCCACTTATTTGAAGGTCAGTGGTGTGATCTCCATCTCCTTCAGTCCACATGTCGAAAGTGTCCTAGGGGCAAGATACTGAACCCCAAATTGCCCTGATGCATCCATCAGTGTAAGAGTGACTGTGGGATAGATAAAGTACCTAAAGTGTATAGAAAGGAACTGTATGAACTTGTGTATGAATGGGTGAATGTGGCTTGTAGTGTCAAAGTGCTTTGGGTACCATCTACATGCAACACATATCCCAGAGACCTGTAGGTAACTTAAAGTTAACCAAGAGTTTTACTTGCTTAAACCTTACCTCACCTTAATTTGCCATGATCTATTATTTTGATAAAATACTTATATTCTTATCTGACAATGGGTAGTGCCATTCTCCATGTTCAGAGCTTCAATTCAGCTGAGGAAAAAGAAAAAAAATAACAAAAGCAATTGAAGAGGAAAACAAAATGGGAGCCCAAGGCAGAAAAATAGAGGAGGGAATCCCTTCTCCAAGACATACAGACATGCCATAAGTGCTCTACTGAGGAAAGAGCAATTTAAGTATGATATGGAGAAAGTAAATTTTAAAAAAAAGAATTAGAAAATTAAAAAAAAAACAATGTTATATAAAGTATTCAGAATCAGATAATATTTCCCCAAGGACAGCAGAGGATTAAATGCAGAAAACTGGAACTGAATCACACAGATGATGCATTTCATCCTCCTTATCTATTCAAACATTCGCCTTACTCATTAGATAAATGTTTAGCGTCTGCATTATCTTTCCCAAAAGTTTAGTTTTTCTTAGAACCATAACAATTTTTATCTGATATTAAGAATGGCACTCTTAATTTTTTAGTTGAGGCAAAGCGTTTTTGGAAAACCCTGACTCTACAGTATTAAACCAGCTTCTGCAAGTTGTGCAGCTGAATTGTTAACCTGCAAAACGGTGATGCAATACATGCAAAGCAACTGTTTGCATGTTTTTAACCTTTAGTAGTTTGTATTGCTCTGTGAAGCAAGCATGGATATTTGCATGAAACTGCTTCCACTGTGTATTTTGTGTGGTTCTATGATTTGTTTTCTGTTACTAGAACCCAGTTCTTGTGCTTATGTTAATATGTTGATGTTTTTTTGGCAGCTGGGGCACCTGGAGCCCAATGGGTTACAATGGCAAAAAAATTTTTTTTAAAAAACATAGAAAATACACATATTTGCCAAGCTTTATTCAGCCAATACCAGCTATTAACATATACAGTGATTGGTCCAGATATTGATCCTGCAGTTCAACTCAGGACAGAAAGCTCTCAGATCTGCCCAGTTTAACCCTGCTGGCTGTCAGTGCTCTGCAGCTCTGATGGAACAGCTGGAGGTGAAATACCTCAGTCAAGGGCAGTATGATTATAGCTGTTGAGAGATGTTTCAAGAGTGAAATAAAAAACAACTGTTTCTATGAAAAAACATACGCAAACAACATCATAATGGACTTAATGTTCTGTCTACCTATGGAAGGACATTTTAACCTTTCTCTGCAGGAGTGCAGGAATAGTCAGCTGCTCCATTAGTTGCCCTGGGGACCCACAGTCGCTCACATTTATTTCAGAAACACAGAAAACACAACACTTCTAGGACACCCTGTATACCAGCGTGGCAGACCCATGTAATATTATTTCTCTCTCTGCCCAGGGTCATACTTCTCAAGACAAATGTTTCCTTGTCTCCACTTATTGATATTGAAAGCTCCTGAAAAACCCACTGCGTTCCAACCTTGAGTTTCTGTGGAAAAAAAAAACACTCAGAACAGAACAAAACAGATAGAAATTGATTTTATGTACTATTATGACTGCTTGCCCCCTGACTGAGAAACTTCTGCTGGTATCGGAAGCTCAGCTGGTGACTGAATGTGAATGAGGCTCAGATACCACAAAGCCAAGAGCTGATGCTCAATTAAATAAAACTGGTGTGTTTCAGTGATTCGGTGACCTGTAAACATATCCTGAGAGTCTTTAACCTTAACCAATAAAGGCAAAAGAATTTCACCCACTTCACTGCCTACTTTTATGTCATTACCTTGTAGTTTGATTCCATTTTATTGATTTGGCTTTTTATGTAATTTAATTTTTATCCAGCATTGCTTTATTTAGGTTTTAAAGCTATTACTGTAAATATTAGTGTACATACTGCTTTGTTTTTTAAATGGCTTATCAAACATTATGGATTTAGTTGCTCTTAATTTTACTGACATACTCTTAGGTCATTCCATGAAAAATTGGTGAGTGCCTCCAACCCCTTAGAATGAGCTGATTTTTTTATATAGTGACTTCAGTATATTTAATAAAGCAATGCAAAATTTTACATTCATACTATGAGAAGTTTCCAAGTTAGAGGCCCTTGTAGCACACAGGAGAGGGCCGGAATTTGGTGCTTTCTAATTTGGCATAAAAAAATTACTATATTAGAAAAGTATTTTGACCCAGAAGTAATTACAGCTAAGAAATTAGCCTAGTTTGAAAATGTAGGTAGAAACAAAAGAAACCTTTCGTATGCTTTAACTTGTTTTGACCAGCCATCTAACGCACATTGTGATATGACCCTTGAAGATTTACCTGAAATTTTTTGAAGTTTTATCTAATGAATGATCAGAAAATAGATTTGAAAAAAGATTTAAAAAGGATATTTGATTTATTTTTGGACCATAGTCCAAAAATACATAAAACATAATACTGAAGCAGTGACTTTTGTAGCATCAAGAATTGCTTTAAATGACAGAAGTAAAAACACTCAAAACTTTGGTTATTGGCGATTCTGTTTTGAGAAAAGTGAAGCTAGAGACACCAGCAACCATAATCAATTGTCTTCCAGGGGCCAGAGCAGGCAACATCAAAGGAACCCTGAAACTGTTGGCTAAGGATAAACATAGATTTGGTCAAATTATAATTCACGTCGGCAGTAATGACACCCGGTTACGCCAATCGAAGGTCAATAAAACTAATATTGAATCGGTGTGTAACTTTGCCAAAACAATGTCAGACTCTGTAGTTTTCTCTGGTCCCCTCCCCAATCTGGGCTTTATAGATAATTGGGAAACTTTCTGGGGAAAACCTGGTCTTGTTAGGACAGACAGCATCCATCCCACTTTGGATGGGGCAGCTCTCATTTCTAGAAATCTGGCCGAATTTATTAAACCCCCTAAAACATGACTATCCAGAATTGAGACCAGGAAGCAGAGTTGCAGTCTTACACGCCTCTCTGCAGCTTCTCTCCTCCTGCCACCCCACCCAAAACCCCATCCCCATAGAGACTGTGTCTGCTCCCAGACCATCAAAAAACAAACCAAAAATCAGCAAAAAACCATTTAAGCATAAAAATTCACAAAGAAAAAACAATATAGCATCCTCAACTGCACCAAAGAGTAAAATTGTTAAATGTGGATTATTAAATATTAGGTCTCTCTCTTCCAAGTCCCTGTTAGTAAACGATTTAATAACTGATCAACATATTGATTTACTCTGCCTTACAGAAACCTGGTTGCAGCAGGATGATTATGTTAGTTTAAATAATCAAAACCCCTGAGTCATACTAACTGTCAGAATCCTCGAAGCACAGGCAGAGGAGGAGGAGTAGCAGCAATCTTCCACTCCAGCTTATTAATCAACCATAAACCCAGACAGAGTTTTAATTCATTTGAAAGCCTGATTCTTAGCCTTGTCCATCCTAATTGGAAAACTCAAAAACCAGTTTTATTTGTTGTTATCTATCGTCCACCTGGCACTTACTCTGAGTTTCTCTCT
>VUQS01035879.1:0-26041 GCA_015108495.1 Heterochromis multidens
ATAACAGCCAATAAATGAAAATTTTAAAAGTAAAGAAGAGATGAGAGAAACACCCTTCAACCATGTTGTGTTGCATAGTTTGTCCACCAGAGGGCACAAACACAACAACCAGTTGATCTGAGCAGAGTTGGGTACAGCATAAACGAGTAAATAAATAACTACACATAAAAAATTTGGGGGGAAATCTGTTTTTTTCATGTGTGTGAGAGACAGAAAATACTGGCTGATATATCAGATCTTTAAATTACTAAATATCTGTATCGGCCTTAAAAATCCTATATCAGTCAGGCTCTACTCTATATCCATTTTTAAAACCTTGTTATAACCTATTATTCTTGCTCTTTTTGTATCCTTCTCCTTTACCTTTCTATACCTTAAATTATTAAAAAAAAAATTATGCTGTACACCAAACAACAAAGATAAAAATAAATAACAAAAGGGAGGGGAGGCAAGACCTTTTTAATGGCTCACTGTGGACTAAAAAGCTTTAAACTGAGCAAGCAAAAACATCAACAGAGCATGGAAAATAAAAACCAACCCATTTTCTTGACCAGACAGTTATTGATGGCAGATGGACACTATGTGTATCATGCAAAGCAACCTAAGCAGGGAAATCTGGATAGATGTTTACATTTGTTTAGATGTGTAGACAAAATATTAACTGGATTAAGTTCAGCTGGTGTACATTCTGGACCAAATCTCTAAAGTTGACTATAGAGCAGACCTAGCAACACATAATTTTAACTCAATTAAAAAAAGTTATTGCAAGTAAGAGAAGCATTTGCCATTTTTCTGCTACTTCAGATGCTTAAATAAAAGTTTACATGTTAAATTTAAAGTGGTAATGCACAACTCCCCCACTCCTCCCTCACTCACACTTTTGCTCAGTCAATTTTAACCCCCTGAGGTAACCCTAACTCCAAACCCCTGGTATTAAAATAAGTGATTTTTGGATTTTGGAAAATCTCATCTGCCAAACATCAAAACGTATTTGCATTTTTAAAACAAAGTCCTAACAATAGGTAAGGGTTACTTGCCTTGATGTTATTATTCTTGATGAATGAGTATTGCTTATCAACTACTTTCGCTTGACTTTCTTTCTCATATTTTGCAGTCAGCATTTATTTTATCATAACATAATAAAAGAAGTTTCTATTGCAAGCTTCATAGTTAAAATCTTGCAGGGCCTGTTTAAGTTTATCATGAATGTTAAATGAAAAATACAAAAGAACAAGGAGAGCAGATTTTTAATCATAATTTCTTTCTAGGCGGCACAGCAGATCATTGAGCTGCAAGAAGCTGCCCAAATTAATGCAGGGCTTCAGACAGCTAACCTGGGCCGCAACACCAGCCTCCATGACATGAAGACTGTGGTAAAAACATGGAGGAACCGACTGCCTATTGTTTCTGATGACCTGTCGCACTGGAGCAGCATATTCATGTGGCGCCAACACCACTACCAAGGTATGACATATGCGCTGACAGGACTGGCTCTAAATGCAACACCATGATATACTGAAACATATTTTTAGCCATACATGTGTTACAGGATGCCACATTCATCCAGACACACTTTCAGATTGCTGCTTTGGTGTCCACTAGTTCCAGGAAGGGCTCTTCTTTAAAAGGCCATGACGTGCAGAACCCCCTCAGGGTCTTAGTACCTTTCCAAATGTCAGCCCACTAAAGCACACTTTCTTTCACTGCAGGACACAACACACAGACACACACACACACCGACACACACATGTTTACCTTGCTCAGTGCTCAGCTCGCTCCCGCAGTGACTTTGAAACCATTCAGAAAGGCAGCCACTGCAAAATGTGATGTCTCAAGCAACTTGAGCTCTAACTCTTACTGTGAGGCACTGAAATAATGATAGCAGTGGTTCTGCAGCACCATGCCAATAAAATCCACTTCATTTATACATGACAGCCTTCAAACTTAAAGTGAAATGGAATTTTCTTGATGAAATTCATCGCCATGGCTCATTTACTGTTCAATACGTTTAGTGTCCCCAGTGCCCTCCCTCGCGTTATGACAGCAGAGCCTTCAGAGTGCTAGAAGTTCCCCACCCTTCAAAACTGCCCTAAGCTCCCCTCTTTTAGTTTACTTTATCAACTTTATCACTTGTGTGAAGAAAAATGCCACATTCATTCATGTTTTTCTCTGTCCACAGCCATAGTGACAGCATATGAGACAAACACACAACATGATCCAAACAACAACAACGCCATGTTGGGAGTTCATGCTTCAGCTTCTGCTATCATTCAGTATGGCAAGATAGCTCGCAAACAGGTACTGGTTGAGACCTTTTATTAAAATTAATAAATGCGTATCAGTAAACGGTATCAAGTTTAACATCTGTCTTTTTCTAGTTTCTAGTAAAAATGTTAATTGCATTTGTATAACCTATCACACTGTTGTTTTCCCAGGGTTTGGTGAATGTGGCTCTGGACATTCTGAGTCGTATCCATACTATTCCCACAGTGCCCATTGTTGACTGTTTCCAGAAGATCAGACAGCAGGTCAAGTGTTATCTGCAGTTGGCAGGTGTCATGGGCAAGAATGAATGCATGCAGGTGAGATGTAAGCTCCATGTGTTGTGCTTTCTGTTACTCTGTATATCAAATTGAGGAGTCTGTTGCCTCTTCATATATAAATCTTTTTCATCTTTTTAAATCTTTTTTTTCCCGTCTTTTATGTAAGCACATTTGATGCGTTAGTGATTTAAGTATTTGGGCTGATGTCTGTCAGCAGTAGCTCGAGGCATAGTTAGGGGTACTTTGAGTGGGAGATATAGAAGGAGTAATAAGTGTTTGGTGTGACTCTAGGTGACAAGTTATAGCAGTGAGACTTATAAGAGAGTGTGTAACTCAGGAGCTTGCTCTTAAGCCCATGGAGTGCTCTGATTAATAGAAGTAGTTCAACACACCACAAGTCATTAAAAGTGCCAGTAGACACTCTCCCTCCCTCTCTTTCTCTCTTCTATCTCATCTGTGGTTCTCTCTGTCTCTTTCTCCTGCTACACATCGTTTGTCACAGCAGTACATAGGGGACACCTAATCAGAGGCTCACCGTAATAGAAGTTTAGTTCCCTTAACACCTCTACTCTTACTTCCTAATGAACAGTGAGCAGTTTGTTTGTTCTTCACCTGTGATTATTGGCCTTGTCTAAAACACAACGTTATGGTTCTTCTTCACAATTCCTCTGTCTAACATAGATGAAAGTTTACTTCCCACAGTTTTGTTTGAAATTAAACTTTTGTTGTTCTTGTGTCTGTTTGTCAGGGTTTAGAAGTGATAGAGTCAACCAACCTGAAGTACTTCACCAAGGAGATGACGGCTGAGTTCTACGCTCTAAAGGGAATGTTCTTGGCTCAAATCAACAAGTATGTTGACCAGATGTTTTGTCTTTGATGGCCTTTCAAGCATTGCAATTTTTTATGTTTTTTTACCTTTTGTTGTCAACATCCAAGTTTGTATTTCTGGCACTGTCTTCCCTTTATTCATCATCACATTGTCCTGAAACTGTGTCAGTGGTCCCTTGACGTTGTGTGGGTGTTTCATCCTGCAAGTACATAGTAGTTATGTTTACTTGGCACTTCTTGCCTCAGAGTAATCCACCTCTAAAGCTCTGTTAGTAGGTAACCCATGTGACATGGCTTAGATGAGATCTGTGTCATCAGGTGTCAGTAATTTGTTTCTGGCTGCAGGGTTTGCCTGTGGAGCACACGACTGCTCTCCATGCTTTGTTGGGCCATGCACACCCACAGCCACATTCTTTAACATTCCCCTTAAGCGCACCCCCTTTTTTGCCCGTCATTTTGTCATGACATGGTGTCCTGAGGGGTGAAAGACAAATTGAGGAAGGCTTATTAAATGTATATGCAGCTCAATAATTAACTCAAGGCAATTTACAGGAATCTCTGGGATCAGCAAAACTTGCCTCCACCTCAGCAGGGTTTATTGCAATCATTAAGTTTCCCTTGCACCAGAGGAGAATTAACAGCTGAGTGGGGGTGAGGGGTTCAGAGATTCGTGTGTGTGTGTGTGTGTGAATGCGCGCATGTGCAACCACATGTGCTAAGGATTTTGGGATCAGTCAATTAAACGGGTGTCAAATATTTGACAGTCTGTTGGGTGCTTGTGCTCCTGTTGAGCTGGCTAGCAGAAGCCGTTAATGTACTTTAACACTCGCAAAGCGACTGAGGAAACCCCATTAAGTATTACTGGAGGGTCTTCGACTCTGACTCCCATAGCAATCAAGCTCCCCTTTTTTAATCACATGCCAAATGCCTTTTATAATAACACATTTTAATTGATTGGCTTGGGAGACATTTACTGTGAGTAAGTGGCAGAGTTGTTTTGGAAGCACTCCTAAAATGGAGGTCCATTCACCAACTTCAGCTCAGTAAGACTTTTTCATTGACAGGCCTGTCTCGTTGTTTTGACTGCAGGGTAGTGCGTCTCGGGGTGCCTCTTGCATCTTATTTATTAATCAGAGGCTGAAAGGTGTGTAAAAATTATTCAGACTGCGTGCCAACAGTTAGAAGCTTCTTGGCATGGTGAAAAAAGCTGATGATTCAGAATATATTTCCCTGTCAGCATAAATGTTGCAGTCAAAACTTGGGTCGGCTGCCAGATTTCACCTGTCTGTTTCATAGCCTGCTATTTAATAGTTTGTGTATCAAATATTCACTGTGTGACTGCTAGACTGCAATACCAGGATAGAAGCTCGCAAGATTTATTCAGGCTCCAATAATGTCCATGTGTGTGCATTAGATATATGGATAGAAATGATATCAAAAATACATTGTAAAGGAAATATGCTATTTTAAGAAATAAGTGGGCCCATAAAAGAGGTCAACTAAACATAACTGTACTCGAAAATAATACTTAACAAAACAAGACCATAACTCAACAAACTTACCTAACCAAATGAGAAGTCAGCTCAACCCATTTACTAGCAGAGTAAACCATTTTAAATGCAAAAGAACTTATATGCAACTTATATAAATCAGTGACAAAACAGTATAAACCAAATGTGCATGCCATCATTTCGAATACAGCATAATATCATAATGTGTATTAAAACAAATTAACCAAGTTAAAATAAATCAAACTAATTGTTTGCTATACAACTTTGTTGACTGCAAAATTAACTTAAATGTGAGAATGATGTGGGAGTGTAAAACCTTAGATCTGTATCTGATTTATATGAATGTGGCATGTGAATGAATATTACCAAATTATTTCAATTGTGTGCTTGTCGATACTTCCATCACATACAACTGTTAATTCATACTGGGTTGAATGTTTATTTAGCAGCTGAAATATGGTGTTTATTGATGCTTAGTTAATAATTCAAGATGTGATCATCATTTCTCGCACACTCCTCCTTTTTCCTTTTCTTTTGTTCGATCACCTCCCACTCTTTCTCCACTTACGTGCTGCTCTCTTCAGTGTCCCTCCATATTTCCTCTCTCTTTTTTCATTCTGCAGTTCTGTTCCCTTTCCGCAACTACCTCCACTTGCCCTTGACACTCATTAACCGTAGTATATTCCTCACTCTCTAACACTTTTCCTTTGCCTTCGCTCTTGTTCTAGGTCAGAGGAAGCAAATAAGGCTTTTTCAGCAGCAGTACAGATGCATGATGTCCTGGTGAAAGCCTGGGCCATGTGGGGTGACTACCTCGAGAACATCTTCGTTAAAGATCGTCAGCTCCACTTGGGAGTCTCTGCCATTACCTGTTACCTCCATGCCTGCCGCCACCAAAACGAGAGCAAGTCCCGCAAGTACCTCGCAAAGGTGATAAGAGAACTGGGATGCAGGGGAGGGATTTGTGTGATCATCATGGTTGGCAAAACTCCTTGCAAAATGCTGATAATGGCAACATTTCTACTGTTGTTTGCTTATCTCTTGTTCTCAGTTGTTCAGTGTTTTGTTTGCTTGATAATGAAACCAACAACCTTCTTGCCTAAACCCATGATTCTTTAAAACCACTAACCTCTGTAAGACCATTTTTTGTTTTTTTTTATTTTTTTCCAGAGAGGGTCACTTTTCGTTCTCTAGTTTCCTGACCTCATCTACCCCATACATTATTGCTACCAATGAGACGAAAGGCATTCTTTTTCCATCTCTCAGGCTTAGCCACGGTTACAAGTAGAGGGTAGTAATTTGATCGATTACAGTCTAGCAGTAGGGTAGGCAGCAGGGATGGGTTCCCACAGTAGATCGATGGAGTGAAGGCCATCCTCTGGCACTTGGGGTCAACAGACTAATGGCCTCCCATGACACTCCAATCTCATGACCCTCTACATGACTTGACCTTTCTCTAACAGTTTGACCGATTCCACCATACAGTAACTCTGTAGGCAGTGCGTAGGAGGTAAAGAGATGAAACTTCTTGCTAACAACCATCCCACCTTCTTAAATGCACACTAACTCATTCAGTGCAGCCTCTCTAAAAGTTAGCACAGAACAAAGCCACCACTGTATGTCAGGATAGATAAATAATACGCCATATCCACTGTTGGCATCAGGTGTTACTATCGCTTTCTGTTTTAATAATTTAATGCCAGCTTCACCTTCATATTAGATGTTTTTTTTCTGATGACCCCACCCATAAGTATTGTGCTGCCAAAGTGGGTTGGCAGCGCTTAGTCTTGATGGATGAAGTGAGATGACCAGTCATTATCAGTAATTATGCACAATCTGTGTAGTCAGAACAGGGGGATGGGGGTGAGGGGTTGAGTGGGGTTAATGTCTTCATCATAATGCTCACACACAAGCTTACCAGGGGAGGAGAGATCACCACCACATGGCTCAGCTTTGACCATAGTGAGGATTTCCAAGATGCACTCATATATTGCTCTGCATTCCCTCTCCTGCTGTGAACATAGCCAGGAGAGCAGCAAAGGTCTGGTTAATGGTAGCGATGTTGCCCCTGGTATCTGGTGTCTTGCAGCAGGTACATAATTGTGACCTTTATGGAGAATATTAATGTGACTGCCTTGGCAGAAAAAAAATCTATTGATCTTTTTAATTTATTTCTTCTTTCTGCTTCTCTCCTTTCTCCCTTCCTACCTTCTAACATTTTTTTGTGATCTTTTTTGCCTGCAGGTGTTGTGGCTGCTCAGCTTCGATGACAAAAACACTCTGGCTGATGCTGTTGACAAGTACTGTATTGGAGTCCCGCCCATCCAGTGGTTGGCATGGATACCCCAGCTTCTGACCTGCCTGGTTGGATCAGAAGGAAAACCTCTGCTTAACCTAATAAGTCAGGTGAGGCCTTTACAAAACTCTCTCTGTTTGTGCTTATGTCAAAATCTTTGTGGTCAGCTGTCAGTGGGTCTGGATGTTTGCTGTACCCATCAATCTTATTATTCCTTAGCTCTTCGTATGCATTTGGGGCAGCACATCTGGCTAGTGTGTTAGTGTTAGTCCTTATGCACGTCTTTCTAATCAAGATAAATTAACTGCATTCACGCCAAAGTGGTCTCTCTCCTGCTTTCTATTTACCAAATTAAGCATCCCAATTCTTTTAGTGTCCCCTTTTTACAACAATTTATTGGCTTTCACCAGTCTCTGGTGAATTGGTTTTTAAATTATTTGTTCAAGAAATGATTATAAAGTTAATATTGAACGCATCTGCACTGCAGGAACAGAGCTAGTAATTAAACCGAGGACTAATTTGCTTTGCTTAATGGAGTATTATTTCCGCACAATTTAAAGAGGGTGATCTTCAAAGAGTAGTCTGCTATAACAAACAGCCATCCTCTCAACAGAGCTGGAATGTTGTATGGAGGATATGAGAGAAAGTGTGACGGAGGATAAAAAGACAAGAGTGAAAAGACAAGGTTTTAAAGTCACTTTGAATTGACTTGGATAAAGTAAACAAAGTGCCACACATTGGATAACTGAATAGAAACATACTTGGAGGTTACAAGGAAAATATTAATAACAAAAAACCCAAATCCACCCATTTTATTATTATTTAAATTAGCCTTCATCGACAGGAAAATTCTGGCCCTTGGGCACATGTTTATAGTAGCATCATAAAGGCTGTGTGTGAGAAGGAGTGATGATTATTTCGTCGTTTTTACTTTTTAGCATGCAGATTAAAGGGAAGCATGTTACTGGTGGTTGGTTGTTAAGCCCATTAAGTAATTGCATTTATGCAAGTTAGCTGTTAAATATGACCTGAGCTGTAGAAACTTACTGCATCATTTGCATTTGTTTTAGTGTCTCTGTAGGTTCTTAGTTATCCGGGTCATGGTAGTCTTGAGAGCTTGAAAAGAAGCAACTGGACTTCTTTAGCTTTTTGAAGATGTTTTGCCTCTCATCCAAGAGGCTTCTTCAATTCTAGAACAACTGGTGAAGAGTCCCAGGTAATAAACTCCTAGTGTGAAGTCCAGTTGCCTTCTTTTCAAGCTCTTGTTTTAGTGTATAATTTTTATAAGAAGTACATTTTTCTGCTTTGTTTTTTGAATTTTTTTTTTAAGTATATTAGAACATGACACATGGCTGATACAAGGCTTAGCTTTTATCTCTGTTAACCTGAGTCACTTTTGTATGTATATAAAAATGGATGTCAGCATGTGACTATACAAATTTTCCTTCTATAGAGACTCCTTGCTTTTAGTCTGCCTTTTCATGCTATTACGACTGAAGGGTAAAAGGTTGACACCCTTTTCTTCTCTGCCTTTTTTGTGTAAAGAACAAACCACATTTTAATGCATGGCATTCTTTATCTCTCTCGCCTGACTGAATTATTTAGAGTTTCTCTGCGGCGGCGGGATGTTTAAAAAACGTATGTTGAAATATTGATGAAGGTGAGGAGAAGAGCGCCTGGGGGCAGGCGGGAAGATGAATCAAAAGTTAGCAGACTCTCAGCACCCCTTCCCACACATGTTCCCTCCCTCGTTGCCTGCACAGTGTCTAGCGTGCTCCCTCTTCCCCTTAGCTCACCTCAGCCGTGCCAAATTATGACATTTCTTATCTTCCCATTAGTGTGGTGATCTCTGGTTCCTCCTCTTCCTCGCTGTCTTCCTTCCTCTTTCATCTTTAATCCAGCTGTTAGCTGACACATAGCACTCCCTCTTCCACTTGCTCTTGACATCTCATTTGTCATCTCCATATTGTACTTTTCATTTCATATCATTTTCTCTGTTTTAGGAACTTAATGTTGAAGAGAATTGTGAAAAAAACATATTTACCGTATGTACAACATATAAAATGTAAAAA
This sequence comes from Heterochromis multidens, assembly GCA_015108495.1. Classification (NCBI taxonomy): domain Eukaryota; kingdom Metazoa; phylum Chordata; class Actinopteri; order Cichliformes; family Cichlidae; genus Heterochromis; species Heterochromis multidens. The sequence continues at coordinate 9,251 of VUQS01035879.1, forward strand.
TTTAATAAATATTAGAAATATTAGTTGTTTACACATCTGGATACTGTATATGTAGTTTCCATATATGTGTTTATTTGAGAACAAGGATAATTAAGTTATTTTTATTTTTTGCGTGTATCTTTTTACGCAGAAAGCATTTTATAGACAGGTGTACTCGAACCATAAACGATCAGTTAAAGCCTGTTGTTAGCTGAATGTACTTAGATTGAGCAAGTGGCAAGTTCTTTCCAAATGTAGATCAATTAAATAATAATTTGTTTAGCTTTTCTCTGTGTGTGTGAGTCCAGGCTGTCTAGGCTTCAACCCAAAATAGCCGCAGCCTTTCACTACCTTGTTAATCCTGTCTCTCTCCCCCACCTTCAGGCTGCCTTTAGAGCACACCACCTCTGTCTGGCTGACAATGTAGAGTTATGAGTTATATGCCTTTTGAGAGCTGAGTCTCTTGAAGAATTTCAGACCAGCTGAGATCTGGAACAGTTCTTTTAGTAACCTAAGGAGATGTACAAGTGTTACATAGCCATGGGCCAATCCATTTTCAACTCAAACTCAGTTTAATGTAATCATGATTTGTACAGTGTGAGAATCCTTCTGAAGACGGCTAGATGTCACAGGAATGTGGATCAGGCTAGAGACAGCATAGAGGTTCCAAAATCTATTTATCCTCAGGCTAAAGTGCAAAAAAAAAAAAAAAGAGAGAAAAAAGCTTCTTCTCTTTTTTCCTCTGTCTAACTACTGTAGCCCTCTCTCTAACCAATCATCCTCAGCCCACCTTTAGCCATTTTGAGCTCAGTTTTGTTGGATCTTTGGAGGTATCCCTTCCTGCCCTGAAGGCAACTAGATGGTCTATAAGAGATCAAGTAGGTGGTCAGATAACACCACACATTTGAAACAACCCTCCAAGTTGGCTAGAATTTTAAATGTTCAGCAAAGAAAAGCTGTGGTCATTCTTGTTTTTCCTTGGCATACAGTTTTTAATACTGTAATACTTTGAGCTTTGTCACAACTCGTGTTCTGACTTGAAGCATTCACTTTATGCAGTGACAGCAAGTGTGTGTCACACACTCCAATATATCGGTGTCAAGTTTACGGTGCTCATCCAAAGAGAGATTCCTTTACATTGCAATTTGCACAGGTTGTCATTCATTCCAGTGTCATTTGGTGAAAAGTGACTTGAATTCAGATTGTAGCCACAGGAAAATATGTAGATGGATATTTGGTCAGAGGTTTTACTGCATGTTCATGACTTTTAGGGCTTAAGCAGTGTGAATCTAAACAAACACTTTCCATATCACCATCTGAGCTGAGGTGCTGTTTGCACATTTGCACTGCAGCCTAGAACTTTTCTAGACATGACCCAGTAGAGGTGCACGTGACATCACAAGTGTCCAACCTGCCAGCTTGTTAGTGCAAAGTCCATGTGATGTCAGATGGTGCCTGCATGCAGCTAAAAGTCCAGTGCATTTACTGCAAGCCAGGCGGGTAATATATGTCCTACCTCCTGGATGAAAAAGGACAACTGTGGAAAAAATAGGATCCTTTAATTAAAGACTCACCTGAATATTGTGTCACATGTTAGTGTAACTGTAGTGGGTTGAAAATTTGAGGAAAACCTCAACTCTTTACCCCTACAGTGAGGGGACCTGGTGGTTTTGTAATTGTATTTTGCTGACAGGGTTTGAGTCTTGTTGTCACGGTAAATCAATATAGAGCTGTTTTAAGTGATCACCTTTATCCTAAAATGAAACATTCTTCTGCTGATGGGATGACAGTCCCCCATCCATGGAGCACAAGGGGTCTTTTATGGGGTTTTTTTTTAATGTGTTAGACAGCATTCCCCACCATTATAATTAAAACACCAAATGAGGAAAATATCTTTTAAAAGAATGATGTCTAAACATGGTAAATGGACTGATTCTTATATAGCGCTTTTCTACTCTCCCGGAGCTTTATACAACATGCCTCATTCACCCATTCACACAAGCACTTTTTTCTATGCTTTTAAGTGCTTTTCTAACTAACATTCACACACACATTGCATGCATCGGAGAGCAACTTGGGGTTAGTATCTTGCCCAAGGATATTTGGCATGCAGACTGGAGGAGCCAGGGATCGAACCACCAACCTTCTGATTAGCAGATGACCTGCGCTACCTCCCGAGCTACAGCCACCCCAAACATTTGATATCTAAACATTTGTAAAATCATCGTAACTGAGCTTTGAAGCTTTTTCTGATGGTACATTCTAACCTTTCTCAAATACCTCTTGGTTTTTCCAATAATTTGTCACCTATCATGCACATTTCTTATTCTCTGTCATATATGATGACATAGTGGATGCTCATATTAAACATGACCAGAGTTTCAAATTATGATGCCAGCAGCTATAATATGGTCATCTCAGGCTGTTAGATGACCATATTATAGCTACTCTTAAAAGTTTCTGTTCACAAGGAGCAGCCAGTTAAAAGAAAGTTGTCTTAAAGGAAGGGGGAAGGAAGCTAAAACAGCTTGTTTCAGACAGAGGATGAACTGCGGGGCTGCCCCAAGGCCCAGTAAAAGATGAATATGGATTATTTTGAATTATGAATCATGCAAAGCTACTTTAAACAGCCTGTCACATAATTCCATTATAAATGGAAGAAAATAAAAACAGCAAGAATATCTGCCACATATGAACATTTTGAGTTCATTAAATGTTTGTCTAGTAAACACAATATTTTAGTTATAGAATATAATTTAGCCTGGATAATCTACACACTTGGTGCCTTAGTACATATACATAAATACAGACAGACACTGAATTCACCTGGTGCATATTACTTATTAAAGGATCCACACTCCACTAAGTTTAAGGTGAATTTTCTGTGTGTTTAAAACTCAAAACCTCTTATGACCCAACTTTGACCATTACCTCTTCCAGTGTTGTCAGTGACTTTTCTTGGAAGTTTTGAAGGCAGTTTCATCATCAGTCACATTGAGTTTTGTAAGTCAGCCATGACATGTTTTTAACTCTCCTAACTCCCCTGACTCAAAGCTTCAAACACTCCCTCTGTAAGAGCACAGGTCTTTGGCAGTATCAGTATGATCTCTCTCTCACTCACTCTGAAACATATAGGCATATAGCATCTCTCTGTCCCTCTCTCATAGTCTCTCTCTCTATCTTCTAGCTTCCCTCTCTACCTCTGTCTACCTCCCCTCTCTCTCTCCTTTGCAGTCCTTAGGGGGGAGTCTTTGAAATGTAATCTGTGACCCTCTTTTATCTGCTAGGTGGGACGAGTGTACCCCCAGGCTGTCTACTTCCCAATCCGCACCCTTTACCTGACTCTCAAGATTGAGCAGAGGGAACGCTACAAAAGTGGTAAGTAAACATAAATGTCTGTAGTGTGTTGCCTGATTTAGCACACTTTGCACAATAAAAGCTTTTTTTAACATGTCAAGTTGTAAAGTGTGTATAGATGCAGAAAAAAGATGCAGTATGAGGAATATGCTAAGTGGCATAACTTTGCCTGCATGTTTATCTGTTATCCAGACACTGTTGAATTAGCCTCTGCTTGTGTTTTTTCCTCTTCTTTGCTTTTCTAATTGCAATTATAATTTTTTTTCCTTCTACCTTCTGTATTCTTTTAATCCATCATTTTTGAATTTTTTTCTCTCTCTCTTTCTTTCTCTTTCCTCCTCTTACCAATATTCTCCCCCCAGATTCATCTGGGCAGCAGCAGCCTAGTTCAGTTGGGGCCCAGCCTCACTCAGGGGCCTCAGACCCAGGGCCTATCAGGGCCACTGCCCCAATGTGGCGCTGCAGCCGTATCATGCACATGCAGCGGGAGCTACATCCCACACTGCTCTCCTCCCTGGAGGGCATTGTAGACCAGATGGTGTGGTTCAGAGAGAACTGGCATGAAGAGGTGAGGGGGAAAAAAAGTGCACGTCTGATTTTGCTGCAACATGTGTGTTTTAAGAGGATCAGAAGGTGAGAAAATATCACTTCTGCTAGTGAGATTTTTCATGTTTGACAGCAAGTTGGAGTGAATCTTGTGTATATGAGTGTCATGCGGCACTCTAAAGCTAAATGTGTCTGCATCACATCATGAGGTAGGTCTCTCCAAACTGAGCTTGATGCACTTTTAAATAGTTTTAGCCTTGCTAAGCAGCTTCCACACACAGCAGCTATTCTGTGCTGTAGGGGAAGTCTGGCAGACAGTGATGCACTAAGAGGAGAGAAGACAAGTGATGGATGGGTGCTGTGAACGTGTAGGATGGGGCAAGGGATTTAGGGCTGGAAGTTTGTTGCTATGTGTGTATCTGCGTGATTACCTGTGATGATTTGGGGCATTGGGCAGCAGCTGCAGGCTCTATGCATCATTCCACTGGGCAAACAGGGGAAACATAGTCATCACCTTCCTTCTTTCCCTCAATTTGGTCACATTGTTACATCTTTTTTTTCCTTAGGAAATGAGTCTCTGTTACTTACATGTTTGTTCAGTGAGGGTATTGAGAAAAAATATGTCTATTTGACTCTACCAAAAACCACTACTAAAAAAAAATGAAATAATTCTGATTGGAGAAGGAAAGGATAGGATCTCTAATAAGTCTCATTAATTTCAGTATTTCTCTATTTTCTTCTTCCCTCCTGTCTCTGCAGGTCTTAAGGCAGCTTCAACAGGGTCTGGCTAAATGTTACTCAGTGGCCTTTGAAAAGAGTGGTGCAGTGTCTGATGCCAAGATTACACCCCACACACTCAACTTTGTCAAGAAGCTCGTTAGCACCTTTGGTGTTGGCTTAGAGAATGTCTCCAATGTTTCCAACATGTTCTCTAGTGCTGCCTCTGAGTCACTAGCCCGCCGGGCCCAGGCCACAGCCCAGGACCCTGTTTTCCAAAAGATGAAGGGACAGTTCACAACAGGTTGGTTGGCTTTTAAAATACTCTCAAATAGAGATGTACAGAAAGACAAGCATTGAAGAGTTTTTGTTTGAGGTTGTTTCTCCATCTCTTGTGTTTGTGTTTGCCATGTTAACATTAAATTTCAGTGTACCATTTTCCAACTTCATCAGAACACTTGAGAGAATATGAAACGACATAAAATGTGAAGCATGTTTTCAGGTGGCCAAAAAAAAAAAAAAAGCTGTTTTGTGAGAGTATGACAAAGTGTGGCAAGGGGCCACGTAGTGAAACCAACAACACCTCCTAGCTCTTCTCACTAAAGACCCTCACCAGACATCAGCCACCTTTCAGAAACAAAAGCAGCACTTGTGCGACTGTATGTCTATACTCGTTTAAATGATAAGTCAGGTGTACAGCTGGCCTTTGTAACAGTATATTTAACCGGTCACATTATATCTGCACAGACACTCATGCAACTCATATCAGTGCTAGAGCAGGGTGTGCTGTCGCTTGGAGCAGCTGGAGGACTGGCGTTCTACAATGTAATTAAAGTTTCCAACTAGATGATTGGATTTTAGGGAGAGACTGGGGCTGGTGACTGGTCAGAAATAGGTGTTAGCATGTGTGTCTGTTTGGGCCTTTATTACACTGTGTGTATACATGCCAACGCTGGTTTTGATTATACACAAGTCAACAGCATTACTATTCTAAGCTGGTGCAGTATTGCGGTGATGATCTCAACAACCAAAGTTTGATAATATAAAGCAGAAGATTTATTTTGTTCCTGCTCTTTTGAAACTACAATACATTTCAAGCTCTTTCATTAGGGTTTTCAAAAGTCTGTAAAACATTACGTCACCTTAGTAAAATACACTGTAATGAAACAACTTTATTTCTTGGCATCATATCAGGGTGAAACAGATTTGCAGTGCAGGTTTTACAGACCACAGAAAGTTGAGTCCAATATTTTCCATAAAATTGGTATTGGTAACAGGGCATTTTACTGAAATGTAAATGTTCTGTAAGCAGCCAAGTGCTTTGTTGTTGAAACTTGTACGTACTGTATTATTATTGTCAGGAAAACGAGCATTGTTTACCAATTGTTTGCTGTGCCAAAACTGAATGTAGCTCATATAGTATTGGCACAGGTAGGTGAATTCAAGAGTCTGTTTTCTTTTTTGCTACTGTAGCATAAAGATAAAACACTTTTCCTTCTACATACTGGTCTACAACAATATTCAATTGGCTTTTTTGTTCTCATCATAGAAAACTTATTGGAGAATAAATTTAGCAGTGAATTACTAACATAAATCACCACTGTCTATGTGGATTCACTGAAGTCATAAAGGTGAAATGATACAGCAGCAGTGAAAAGAATTTGTGAATTTGTCCAGTTTATTTATTTTTTTTTTGGGGGGGGGGGTCTGTATTTTGTTTTACTTGATGGCAGACCTCCAATGCATAGAGGGTTAATGTCAAATATAATACTATAATTGAGATGGCCCGTTGACAGTTGAATTCTAGACGACATGTAGTTTATTTCTTTGAATTGCCTTTGTTTAAATCCTGAAACCTCAGAAAATTCTTTCTACCTTCCTGATGATTTCTCTGAGGTGTAATATGCTGCTTAGACATGGATGCTCAGGGAGAGAATGACACTCTGCAACAAGAGGAAGCCTCTATACTTTTCCCAGTATTGGATTAACGCACTTAAAAGGAAAATTCCTGTGATACATTGTGTATCAAGCCAAAACTACGGTCAGTTTTGGCTTGCATGTTCAGATTCATGTGAAAGCTGTGGAATGCAACAAGACAGGTGCAGTTTTAGTTTAGCCAAGGCCCCCTCTGAGACGTTACCTCAAAACAATCATTCTCCTGTTTTTTTGGAAGCCACGTGTCTGTTTTCCTGCGTTACATAAGGGAGTTGAACCACAGTTCACTGGACCCAGTTTAAACATGGACCATCTGCAGGTCCCCTCCAGGTTTCAATGTTCACATAAACCTTTCTTCTTTCTTCTACTTTCTTTCTGAATTGCATTCACAGTAAATTCTCTCCATCTTTTTTGTTGCATTTCCAAACAACTCCTCCCGCCTGCTCTTTAGTCTCATGTGCTATTCCCGTTTAACTAGTACTGAGAGTGGCCAGTACAGCTAATGTGTTTGGCCCTGAGATGAAGGACAAGGAGAGTGAGTGAGCTGGGTAGAATGAAAAGCAGCTGGGGGAAAATGTCTCCTGATTAAAAGAGAATAAAAAGTAATAATACAGGTTAACCAGAACATAGAAAATGACTGAGATGAACATATTTGATGGAAGAAGAGAAAGGAGCAAAGGAAATTAATGTAAAGTCTGTGATAAAACATGAAGACAGGTGTGATGGCATTGGTGGGCAAAAGCTCAGGAGCTGCATACAGATTGACTGAATGAACAACATAAACAAGACTGAGCGAGACTCAGAATGAGCACTTTGATGATGAATCTTACCAGATGTTACGGCGCCAGCTGTGCTCATGCAGCCAGGCTTCACCAGGGCTTCTGCCTCGCAGGGTGTCTGCCGACCATCACTACGCAGCTGTCCCCACAGCTACGTAGGAGCAGGGCCGACGGAGACTGAAACCACACAAGCCCTCCAGAGTGGAACAAACAGGGTTTACAGAACTGCAGAGCAGCCAAGCTCCCATTCCCTGCACCACGTTAGTGGCTCACTCGCTTTCACAGGGTTTGTGGGCCGGAAAATATGGGTTTATGTGTGCACATATAACATTTGGCAGCAGGGAGGCATTCAAATCCAATTACGAAGAATGCTATTTGCATGAGTTACTGTTTTAGCAGTGGATCTGTTCCAGAGACCTTTTGTTAGAGGAGTTTTTTTTAATATATATTTAAAACAAAAAACTCACATTTCCTGGCTTTTTAATTCTTTGCCTACTGGGTAGACTTTTGTCTTGCTGAGTTAAATCTAAATGTTATAGTTAAATGGAACTCAGTGTAATTCTGTATAGTAGTTTGGCTTAGTACCTATGTAACTTTATTTAGTCTTTAGTCAGAAGCCTTAAATGTGAACATGTTGGTGACCCGTAAAACCCTTAAAACTTTAGCTCACCAGTCAGTCATAAGAAAGCTGAATATACTCAGTACAGAAAAGTCAATCAGGCACAAGTCAAGGCCAGGGCAGTACATGAGGAAATGATGGTTCTATATAGAAAGGTGGCCCACCTCCAGCTGCAGGATCTATAACTTGGTGCAGCAGTGTAGACCATCTGGCACGGCCAGGTAGGGCAAAATAGTAGCACTGATTTCTACACACAGGTCAGAGAACAGCCTGGCTACTTTCCACACTGCACTCTTTTTCTCAGCATCCTATTCCCCACCAAGCAGAGGTCAAATATAAGTTCAGGGGGACTGAAAATAACTCCCTTATCCACTCACTTTCAGCACCCAATACAGAGCACTCCTGAAGTTTTTCTCAGCAACAGACTTTACTTATGTTGTTGGCACACATCTGAGGAGCAGGATTTAAATGCATGAAAAAGGAAGGAATGTGTCAATTCTCTTAAAATTGACATAACCACACTTTGTGCATCTTGTGCAATATCTTGTTTGCTTTTTAATGACTGGCCTCTGAATTACTTTAATATGTTTATTAAATGCTTCTGATTGGGATTTAGTTACTTTGAGTGGCCCATGTTTGTATAGTCTGTGGTCACACATTGAGTCTTGAACATATTGCGGATGACTACCGTGTTGAACCAGTTAAGTTTTATAAACATGCCCCACTATCTATAGTTAGAAATCGCAAAAGGTGAAATTTTGCTCTCTAATTGTTTAAGGAAAGGTCTTTGTTGCTCATGTATGATAACACGTTAAACGTCAAGGCATTTTTAAGAATAAGAATAAGAAGAATAAGAATAACTTTATTGATCCCAAAGGGAAATTCGTATGTCTGACATAGCTCATCTGCTAGTTACATGAGATTTGTAAAGCCTGATGGCTGTTGGTACGAATGATTTTCTATAGAGAGGAGTCTTCCTTGGAGTCCATGCAGGAGTCTTTTATGAATTGTGACAACAAACTGCAACTATCTAATGTGCAGCTCTCCAAATTTAAACAGGGAAAATGTTTTATATTTGATAAAGATGGAATGATATTACTGTATTGCTTCATGGCTTCGAAAGAGTGGCGCATGCCTTGCTTTTTCTATTTGTAAGCATTATACACTTTTATGGTGCTGAATTGTTGTCGGGCTGCAATTTTCGCAGGACTGTTTCAATTTTACCTCTGCTATCAAGGCAGGTGAATTGCAGGCAGACGGATAGCGAAATAGGGCCACTCCGAAAAGAACATTGGCTGTTTTAAAGGGCTTATTTAAAGTATTAGGAGGTCTCACTCTGGGAGAGATTGAACGGGTTTGAAATGGCAAGGCCTTGCAGTTTCATGGATTCATTATAACAGGCGGCACAACAGGGTGTACTGAAATAGGAGAGGTAGTTGAGTGCACATCTGTGTGTGTGTGTGTGTTCGTGTTACAGAATTGTCCTAGGGGCTTTACTCTAAAATGGAAAACCTGCTTGGCTCACTTCCCCTCCTTCCGTTGTTATTGCTGCAGCTCATCTCAATATGTTATGTGCAATATGAGTTGTGACTTGAAACAGGAATTTAATACTTTAAGACTCTCATTTTTATAGTACTAATTTAATCAGCTCCTGGCCTCCGACAGGGAGTTTTAAGTCAATAGAGCAAACAGTTCTCCTTGTGCTGCCATGAATAACTTATCTGTGACGTTCCCTTAAGCAAGGCACCACACTGCTGGAGTGGAGTGGGCAACAGTGCAACACAATATTTAAAAAGGCCGTTTCCCAGATGTAAATTTGTGTTGCCACTGCCATGCCGTAGGCCATCAGAGTAAAAACAAGGTGTTTTTAGTTACTGGATTAAAAAAACACCCAGATCTTGCTGCAATTAATCTTAATATGTGGTTTCAAAGAGACCTTGCAACACTGACATTGAAATGTCATTCGATCTATAAGCTTTAAAATATATTTTCTTTTTTTATTCTTAGTTATATTTAAATGTGCTTTGAGTAGTAATATACCCCCATTTTTCCCTAGCGACTGTTGGTTGCCAGGGGGTCGCAGATTGGTCTCTAGGCCTATGTCACTGGGGCTTTAGCAAAGTTACTTTTAAAAATGATTTTGTGTATATAGCATGGCAGTTAAAGGTCACACACACACACACCTGGAAACTGCTCACTACAGTTTTACAATCTTGTCCTGCTGGTGATGTAAAGCAGGTCCACTGGAATACCTGTGGGATTAATGTCTTGTTGAAGGGCATTTTGAGGATTGTTTATTTAGGAGGGAAAACTATAACATACTGATTTCCTGATCCAGATGTGTTGGCAGCGAAGATATTTTATCTGATCACTTTCAAAGCCTGCATCTGGTTTTATACAATTGCCTTCTTATTCTACATTAATGTCAAAGTACCTGCTGTTTAATCATCTTCATCTTCATCTTCATCTTCATCTTCATCTTCATCTTCATCTTCTTGTTTTGTTTTTTTTCTTTTCTTGTTAAATCAGTAAAGGAAATAACTTTTTTTCCCTCTGTCCTAACAGACTTTGACTTCAGCGTGCCAGGCTCCATGAAGCTTCACAATCTTATCTCCAAGCTTAAGAAGTGGATCAAGATCTTGGAGGCGAAGACCAAACAACTACCCAAGTTCTTCCTCATTGAGGAGAAGTGTCGCTTCCTCAGCAATTTCTCTGCACAAACAGCTGAAGTTGAGATTCCTGGCGAATTCCTAATGCCCAAACCTACACACTACTACATCAAGATTGCAAGGTACATCATTATTCCACAAGAGTACAGCTGGGCTAATAAGCACATGTGGAATTTGCTGTAGTCATGGTTGGTACTTAGTAAATTATTTAAGTAGCTAATGACTGTCAGATTGACCTGCTTTTACTGGAGCTTCCCCCAGGGATTTTATCCTGATCTTAAAGCCTTTCATTTTAAATTCTGGCTTTCACATGTCTCACAGTGCCATTCTTGTACATTAGTATGGAATCACAGTCGTTTCTACCCATCCTCTCTCCCGCACTTTGTAATGCTTTGGTTCTGTTTCTCTGCAACCCTCTCCAGGTTCATGCCCAGAGTGGAAATTGTTCAGAAACACAATACCGCGGCACGCCGTCTCTATATCCGTGGCCACAATGGAAAGATCTACCCCTACCTGGTGATGAATGATGCCTGCCTGACTGAGTCACGTCGAGAGGAAAGGGTCCTGCAGCTTCTGCGCCTCCTAAACCCTTGTCTTGAGAAGAGAAAGGAGACCACCAAGCGGCATCTCTTCTTTACTGGTATGACCAAAAGGGTCTGTGTGCATGAGTTTTAAAAATATAAAGGAATAGGGATGATTTTGGGTAGAGATTCACTGATTGTGAAATTGTGGGCTGATACTGATGTTTAAAACAATATTTTGGCTGATAAGCTAATCCTAATATTTTTCCTGTTAGTTTGTTTTGTTTTTGTTGTTATTTATTTCCCCCTTTGTGCCAGGAAAACAAAGACATCTTCATTATTAAAATAACTGACCTGTTTTCAAGACTTTGAGTACTTCATACAGCTATTTTTGAACATTGAACCAGCAAAAAAGTTACCATCTTATTTGCCAATATACAGATATCAATCAACATGGCCAATATTGGCCAGTATTGCTTTTCAGCCATTAGTGTATCCTAATGTTGGGAGATAATAGGCTTGTGTTAAGATAAGAAAAGCAAAGGGAAAAGAGGGAAAATTTTTTTTTTAGATGTCCATCACAAAAAAACACTGAAACAATTTCACTTAGTTTTTAAACACCATTTGTTCCCATTTCCTTTCCTTGGTGGTTTGTCTCTATGCAGATGTTTGTTTTATACATTTATATGCTAGATGGTTTCTTTAAGGGGAAATCTGCACACAACATCAAACAGTCTCTACCAACCCGATTTCTTTCAACATAAATGGCTGGTATTGATTTGATTTGAGGTGTCACTGTATCTAAATGTTTAGACTGCTTCCACTGTGTGACCTATGCACAGCTTTTTACCTTCTTTGACCCTGCTAAGGAAATAAAATGGAGGGACGTACATGAGAAAAAAATAAGTGGAGACAGTGGTTGGATAACAACCACATGAGAGATACAGAAACTGTAAATATTTGGCCGCACTTGCCAGATAGCAAACTCTGCTTTAGCATTGTAAACCACTAACTTAAACCTATAACTAAAATACCCTAGAGTTTGGGAAGTGGCAAGTGCAGCCAAATATTTACAGTTTCTGTATCTCTCATGTGGTTGTTATCCCACCACTGTCTCCACTTATTTCTTTGTCCTGTACGTCCCTCCATTATATTTTCTTCTTCTGCTCTCCCCTTGCCTATTTTCCACCTTATTTTCTTCTCCATTCTTCCTCCTTCCATCTCTCCAGTACCCCGAGTGGTGGCAGTGTCGCCTCAGATGCGGCTAGTTGAGGACAACCCTTCATCTCTGTCACTGGTTGAAATCTACAAGCAGCGTTGCGCCAAGAAGGGCATCGAACATGACAACCCTATCTCTCGATACTACGATCGCTTGGCCACTGTGCAGGCTAGAGGCACACAGGCCAGTCACCAGGTAACTGTGTTGTGGTACTGGTCTGCATTAACATCCATCCAGAGAGTCTGATTTGAAATTTCACATCACACTTGAACTAAACTTAACTTTTAATCATCTGGGTGGGTGGGTGGGTGGGGGGGGGTGGATTGTGTTTTCAGCTCTGAGTATTTTTAGATAATTGATATTAAATGATTAATGTAGCATAAGAAATGCACTTATTTCTCAGCCTGAAAAGAAACCCTCAAACCTCAAGTTAATTTGAAAATCTGCAAATGTGGAGATTCAGTTTTCAGTTTTCCCTGGATAGTGAGGATTTTTGTTTTTAGTGATTAAAAAAAAAAAAAAGTAAAAATTGATTTTGCAAGTGTTATGTCAGCTAATTATCAAAACAGTAGATGTTTAGTTCTTGATTCAGCATGAATTTCTCCTACACCTGATGAGCTAAATTCAATACTAGCTGCATAGTCACTGTCCTTTTAATGCTCCCTTTGGGGGGGCTTTTTCTTTAAATACTTTTTTTTTTAATCTATGATAAATTTTAAAATTTAAAAGTATAGACTATTTGCACTCCTGATTCTAATATACTCAAGCTTGACATTCATTATTGATTTTTTTCTTTACCTGGAAATAGCCCTTTAGAAAAAGAAAACTTAAAGTTATGGATATAACCCTGGTTCTCTAGCATTAGTAAGCGTATCACTATGGGAACACCTCCTGCACGACCTCACCTGTTTAGACCTGCATGACCTCACCTGTTTAGACACAGGCTTTCCCATATGTGGTTAAGTCCAGGACACCAATAGCTGGTCACTCGGTCTAAAACCCTGAGTTCTGTCCACATAAATCTGCAGTGCACGGACTGGACACAGGGTATGCAGCCACTATGTGGCGAAAGGCGGCAGCTAAAAGGCAGGGCTGTTCTATAAGGAAACACACGCCCATAACCTTAAGGATAAAGGTGGGGTTAAGCTGCATACTGACCTTTGTATTATCTGGGGAGAAGTGACTGCATGTCTGATGCACTGAGAGAGCATGGATCTCCCCTACAAGCTTAGCTGAGGCTACAGTAATCAATATAGTCAACCTGTTCCAGGGGTTCAAATGGGGAACAGGAGAGGGCAGCTAATACAGCGGGAAGGTCCCACCATGGAGCCAGTGACCTAGATGTGGGTAATTTAAGTTGCACACCATTCATGAAACGCCGTATTGGGGGTGCTAGCCTATGGTTTTCCTCTCAAAACCAATATGGCAGACTGAAATAGCTGCCAAATACATCTTGATGGTTGAGAAGGCTTTACCCTTTTCAGTCAAGATCTGAAGAAATGATAGATTGACTGACAGAGAGCACTGAAATGGGATGGCCTGTGATTCTAATTTAGCTTTGCACAGGTTGAACCACTTATGGGCCAGCACCATAGACCTAACCTCTCTGGGTGGGGGTGGAATATTTCCCCCTGTGCCTGAGACAGCAGGTCTCTGCGTAATGGCAGTGGTCATGGCAGTCTGCACAACAGCTGAAAAATCTCAGCTAACCAGTGCTTCCCTGGCCAGCCAGAGGCTACCAGGATCATAGAGTGACCTCTTTCCCCCAACTCTGTCCAGAGTTGGGGGAAAGAGGGTCACTGGTGGAAATGTGTAAAGGAGGATTCTCAGCCACTCCTGAGCTAGCACACGTACTCCCAGTGGAGCTCCCTGCTTATGCAGGCAGAAAAATAGGAGGCACTGAACATTCTCCATAAACATCCACAGTCGCCTGACCAAACTGCAGCCAGATCTCCTTCGCCACCTCGGAGTGAAGTCTCCAGTCTGTGTACAGTGGGTTGCTCCTGGATAAAAGATTCATCCCGAAGTTTAAAATTCACAGTACATGGGTTGCTCTCAGTGAACCCCTATAAACTATCAGTCTGTGTGCCGCTGTGTGTAACCTGGGGGACCTCAGTCCCCCTTGTGTTTTGATATAGGCCAAAACTATGTTGACCTCACTAAAAATGATGACCTCTCAGCCAAGGGAGGGAACAATTCCTGACATTGGGTAATGAGGGGGGGGGCATCTCCGATTCACCGCAGCTGAGTGGCACTCCAGCCCACAAGGGGAGGCATCTATGGACACCATCTTCCTGGCTGAAACTGTCCTCATTGTAATGCCCTGAAACAAGAAACCTAAATTCTTCCATTGGTGAAGAGCAAGTGAACAGTCTGCAGAGACCCTGCCCCCGATGGCCACTATCGCATGAGGGTCTGCAGACTCCACAGAATAGAAGAGGCATTGAGGGCTCTCGCTGACAGAGCCACTACCTTGTAGCACTTACCAATGAGGCTGGACTGGAATCAGCCTTGGAGGGGAGGTGCAGGGCCGATGAAGACAAGAGGTCTTTGGGTGAGAGGTCTTTTCTACCAATGGCTCCACTTGTGGCATCTGGTGAAAGTCAGAGGAATTCCATCCCTTCACAGTCCAACAGGGAGCTTCCCACAATGGGGAGATTCTCGTGATTTCACTTTCCATGTCACTGCTATCTCTTCAAGAAACCTCTGGGAAAACAGGTAAAACACGCTTACCAGGCCTTTTTGCCATCAGCAATTTCTTGGCATCAAAATGAGATTTTTACATGCTCGGTTTGCATGGTGCGCCACAGGATTTTGGTCAGCTGCGTGCTAGGCAGCAGGTGCTAGGCTCCTGCATGTCGATCCAGAGGAGTCGACAGTCCTGGTTTATCAACCTTGCCCATGACGGGGAGCTTTGCAGTCCAGCTGACGCTAGCGAGGAAGTTGGAATCCTCCTCCTCATCATCAGACAACAGGAGTTCCGAGTCAGCCGACTCATCTCCATCGTTGTTAGTATCTCCTCCCAGGAAGGCTCTAGCAGGAGAAGAAACCCTTACATCCTCCGTCTGCCTCCAGCGACAGGAAAGCAGCAGTGATCGGCTGAGGGTCTGTCTCTACCCAGCTTGGGCCTGGCATTGCAGCCAAGTCCTTGGGCATTTCCACTTCTCCCTGCAGCACAGCCGCCTCACACAGGAAAGGGTCACCTCCTGACAGGTTAGCCTGACGAGCTAGCCCGTGGTGGCACAGCAAGCTCCGCTACACTACAGGTTGCAGAGCAAGCTGCAGGGTGTCTATCCCAGGCAGCAATCTTGTTGTCGCAGGGACAGTTTTCCAACTTTGTTTGGGTTGTTAGCCATAGCCGTGGTTAGCGAAGTGTTGCTACTTGACTTTGGGAAATATTGATTCTTCCCAGGGCAAAAGTATTGCTACTCAACACTAGCAGTATTGTACAACTGAAAAGTGAGCTAGTGCACAACTGAAGTGTTGGGAACAAAGCGCCCATAGCTGAGTTTTTCACTCAAAACTATGGGCGGTTTAGCTTTGTGCCCAGTTGTCAACATGGTTCTGAGAGAAGCGAGAAGAGGTTTTTGAATGACATCTGACGCTGTCAGTCTATTATATAGGGGGCCCTAGCCTCTCCAGACATGGGTGTCACTGAGCCAATCTATAAGGGAGTATAATGGTATTTGAGCTTCTGATGAGGTCATGCAGGAGGCATTCCCATAGTGAGACACGAAAGAAATGCTATAAAAGAGAACCCACCCAAACCTCTGGTGAACTCTGGACGCACAGACATATTCAACAATTCATAATGATGGCAGTTATGTAGTTAGGTTTAAAATAAAAAAAAAAAAAAAATTGATTTGTTGACTAAAGAAGAACCTGCCCACCTAACCTCCACTCCATCTTCATGGTCTGCTACTAGGTCCTGAGGGACATCCTTAAAGAGGTGCAAGGCAACATGGTTCCTCGCAGCATGCTGAAGGAGTGGGCTCTCCACACTTTCCCCAATGCCACTGATTACTGGACGTTTCGAAAGATGTTCACCATCCAGCTGGCCCTCATTGGTCTGGCTGAGTTTATGCTCCACCTCAACAGACTCAACCCTGAGATGCTGCAGATAGCACAGGTAGGAAACACAAACAAACACGCACAAACAGGCATATGTTGGACTTCCTGTCACGTGAAAAGTGGGATCAGTTTGACGGGCTAATTCAATAGATATACACACTCTTAGATGCATTAATAGATCACCATTACCCTCTCCATATCAGGCTGTATGAATTACCATTCTCCCCCATGACATTCACGCTAGGCCTATCAGTCAGCCAGCCGCTGTCAATGCAAAGGATGTTTTGACAGAGCATTATATTCAGTCCCTCTGCTCAGCTATCAAAGACGTTTCAGTTTAAAGAGGCCATGTTTGTGTGCACTTCCACACGTCTGTCTG
>VUQS01035879.1:26102-37268 GCA_015108495.1 Heterochromis multidens
TATTAAAGATGATTGTGTCAGTTGGCCACCCCTCCCCTCTGATCCTAATCGGCCTTTGCTGACAGGCGTTCCTCCGGGCAGCTAAGCACTGGTATTAAGCCCCCTTTCTGCCTGTTCCACTCCACAGATCCCATTAGACACAGGAGGATTTTGTTGCGAAGAGTGTACGCACATATAAACACACACACAAACCAAGAGAGTGTGTGTGTGTGTGTGTGTGTGTGTGTGTGTGTGTGTGTGTGCAAGGACAGGACATCACAACTCGGAACATTGTGCCTCATCCTGCCTAAATAGAGACCTTGTGTTCATTAAGGTTGGCCCATGTAGAGCTCAATTAGGAATCAGTACCAAAGATTCTGCTATGCAATGTTAATTGGACCTTAATTCAGTTATTAGGTCTAAATTTAACTACACATCAACAACAAGGACACAGACCACAGACAGTGTGGCATCTTCACTGACACTGAATATAAATTGTAGGGTGTGGTGCTTAATAAGTTCGCTATTTGTCAGTCAGATCACTTGTTTCATCGCCCTGGAACAGTTCCACCAGTCACAGTGACACATGGCTTCAACAGCTCAATAAGTGAACACAGGGGCTTCTCGAGAAAATTATAATATTTTCTGGATGGTGCAGAGGAGCACAATGTGAAGGTACAGGGTGTGTATTGTTATTGAGCTTGTATAGTGATGATAGAAATTAACTTTGATGATGATGTTTTTATCCAACGTCTTCATTTAAACGGTAGAACACCGAATAACGGGCCAGTCTGATGTGTATAGGATTGATTTTGGTTACTTTGTAGCAGCCCTGAGCCATATACATGTGCCTCAGTAAATATAAAGGCAGTGGACAGTACTGCTTAATGATACTATGCTCTGGCACCACACTCCTCTGCAGATTTTACACATATGTGTCCTCTTTCCTCCAGATGGCAGGAGGATAGGCTTTACACACAGTATAAAGCAACTGGGGTCCACAGTTAACAATCACTTATATGTATTAATAGATGAATTCTTTGCCAACATTTGAACTTAAGGCACAATGAACAGTTTTTTTCCCCCAGTTTAAACAGATCTAACAGCAAAAGGGTGATGCATTGAAATGGTTTAATGACGTTTGGCACATTATTTCATCATTTTATATAGTTTGCAGACAATTTTTGCACCAAAATGGCAACAATAAACCTCCCAACTTTTTGCGCCATTCTTAACATTCACCTTCATTTTGCACGAGAATACCAGAATTTATTTATTGTTAAACCATCACAAGTAAAAGGGTCCACACAAAGCATTCCATCATCTCTTGAGATTCTGTTTAATTTCCGTACAGTATTAAGTCTTATTACTCTTTGGCATTTGTTGTGGAATTTATCCACTATCTGTGATTTCTCACAGTCAGGTTCACAGCCCCGAATCACTTCATGTGGCACACTAATGTTGCATCGTCCATTCACACCAGGCTCTAAATGAAGCCATCGCTGACCACTAGTCTGGTGCTTTAGCATTCTGAGTGCTGCCTTCACAGCCAACAGTCTGCAGGCTTATCTGAGTCTCCTGGGAGTTGCCGGTGTCTCAGCCCACTGCCTCTAGGCCCTCTGCTGGGGCTTGGAGGAGCAAATGAAATGTAGGTGAGAGAGAGAGAGAGCGGGTGTTAAGGAGAAAGAGGGAGGGAGGGAAGAGGCGAGACAGGAGGAGAACGAGCACGAGCTGGAATGAAATGCTCTGCTATAAAGCTGTCAGAGCTACTCACTTTTTCATATAAGGGAGCTTATCTTTCCTGGAATGGCTGCTTGTGTAGCGGCCCTCTCGCACATAAATGCAGGCTTAAAAGATGAAAACTTGGCTGTATATATTTAAGTCAGCAGAGAGCAGAGGGGGAAGGGGGCAGTGGAAGTGAATTAAGGATTATAGATGCTGTGCTGTGGATAGTTTGACATGTTACTGTTTCTGGAACATGAAGATCAATAATGGCAGCCATTTTGTTGGCGTGAGCTTGTTTTGTAGCTCCCCAAGCCTTACCAAAGAAAAAGAGTGTTTTTTCTTGGTGCTCATGTGGTTAAAGGACAGTGGAAACACTGCAGAACAGGATATTTCCAGATCATTCTTCATTTTTAATCAACTGTTTTTTGTTTTTGTTTTTTTTTTAATGTAAAATCTATATCAGCGTTGTATAAAACTGATGACATTTACCTTTTTCTGTGATTTCAGGACACAGGAAAGCTCAACGTTTCTTACTTCCGCTTCGACATCAACGACGCCACAGGTGATCTGGATGCTAATCGTCCTGTTCCATTCCGCTTGACGCCGAACATCTCTGAGTTCCTGACCACCATCGGTGTCTCCGGCCCACTCACCGCCTCGATGATTGCTGTGGCTAGATGCTTTGCACAGCCAAACTTTAAGGTAGCTCATCTGCTTTTTTTTAAAAATACATTCCAGCTGACTATTGGAAAAATATATTACTTTACAAAATAATAAATGGATGGAATAAAGTGTATGATCAGATCTTAACTGTTAGGGAATAAAGCAGTTTTGAATCACTTTTACTTTTTATGAGGCATATTCACACCATGCTGACTATATGTGTATTAAGCCTAGCCGCCACAATGTCACCTATGATGTCGAGAAGTCCAGTTCAGTGACTCAGATTAATTAGCAGAGGTAAGGCCTAGCACAGGGCTTCTGGCTACCGCCTCCACCTGTTAATTAGTGCAATCACACCCCTAATTTTAAGCTTTAAGCAGTTCTTATGAGGGGAAAAATTATCCCTAGAGATTACCAGGTTTTATCAGGCTAATATGTTAATTCATACCTGAAGTTAGTTGTTTTAACATGGAAGTCTGTGGAGATTTACTCACTTCTGGAGCAAACCTCAAGTGGTCATTTGAGAAACCACACTTTTTGACACTTCAGTGTTGACTTCATTTTTCAGTCTTGTTGCACCTTGGTAATAAGATAACAATGGATCACACAGAGGATTGGCTTCTACTGATAATTGATCACAGCCCAACTGTAAACCCCTCTATAAAAGAAGTAAATTTATTTATAATTTATTTATATATAACATGAGCTAGTCAAACATGTTGAGTTTGCATTTAAATGTCATGTATATTTTAAGAATTATGCTTGTTCAGTTTAACCTAATAACTTATTCACATGAGTCTTGGAAGCTTTTAGAGGAGGTGAGGTTCAGTCAACTGCCAATGTTGTTTCTTACGGTCACTAGAGTGCAGTGGTTTGTTGTCAAATTTAAGCTTCTGCAGGGCTCTCCAGATATTGCCTGGCACTTAAACTTGGTGAACTTCCTCTGGGTTTAGGTTTGAGGCATAATTAAAAACAAAGCAGTGAAAAACAGTAGCAGTCAGAGGGTTGTGTAATATATGTAAAGCAGGGCAGTAATGACAGGCTGTCAGTGTCTGTGTATAGGTCAGGCTCATACTTAAAGTCTGACTGATGTTCCAGACACAGAAGTGCTTAAGATGCAAATAAACAGAACACTTGACGATGTGAACTAGTTAAGACCAAATGCCAGAGACCAGTCCTGCTTGTGGCCAAAGCAGAGAGACATTTCCATGGAGCACAGTAAAACACAAACGCTTAACAATCATCCACTCAAATATAGTGAAGCCTTAAACTGTTTAAACAGTCTTGTGCCATCTGAAACCAAATAAACACGTTAGGTAAGCGTAGGGAACTGTGTGTGCGTAGTTAGGTGATGATTGCTGGGTCATGGTTTAGATGGTTATGTATTTCAGGTCTATGTCACCATAGTGAGCTGTTAATAACTCAGAGAGATTTCCCTGTGGATGATTGACGTGCCCTAAATTGGAGTTAACAGCTTTGTTTTATGTGTATGTTTGAAATTGGCAGTGACTTTATATAAACTGGGGTTTTTATCACGTTTCATTGTTCTCATACCCATGACACACAATTTGGACACACTGCCCAAAAAAAAACCTGCCCAGGAGACTGGCTTATAATCATATATTTGAGAACTTCATATAGACTTCATGGCTATAGTTTAATAGATATCACCAGTTATACTCCAGTGTCATTAAAATATTTATGCACAACTTCAGTTTTAAATAATTTGTTGCATTGCACAATAACATTTTTATTAGATGAGGGAAACGTGGTTGAAAGTCTGTTTAAATGCAGATATATTTTGTGCTCAGTGGATGGAGTTATCTTAGTTATCACATGATATTAATATGAAACTTTTTTAGGGGGGAAGTCATTCAGTTGTCAAAGTCAAAACAATTTTTTTACCCTCAATATGGAAATTAGTAAGTATATACAGCAAATCAGTTCAAGTAATTAAGTAATGAAATGTTTTGTCATTAGGATGTTGATGCATTAGCAAAACAAAGCAAAGAAAAAACTAAATAAATAAATGTTTTGTGATTAGATGTAATCAAGTAAGGTAACTTTATTTCTTCCACACTACTTTGGTAAATTTGGAAGAAACCGACCACACAGTAACTGAATGCTGTACTCACACTGGGCATGGTTGTCTCCCATTCCCACTCACACTGTGCTTTACGATCAAGGCTGCCTGTCTTGTGGTTGCGTTCTCTTTCATGCACAGACATGCTTTTGAAAAGGGCTCTTTTAGAGCACAGTGAGGTTCAGGCTTTTATGCATATTGTGTTTAAATTGGTGGAATTTTGGAAGCAGGGACACACAATCCTCTTACACGCCCTATGCATTTGTTAATGTTAAATGAATCAGTTCCTGAAAGTGACATCCTCATTTCCTTTCTTTCATAGGTGGATGGAATCTTGAAAGCCGTCCTTCGTGATGAGATCATTGCATGGCACAAGAAGACCCAAGAGGACACGTCCATTCCCCTGTCCCCTGCCGGACAGCCAGAGAACATGGACTCCCAGCAGTTGGTCTCACTGGTCCAGAAGGCCGTCACAGCCATCATGACTCGCCTCCATAACCTGGCTCAGTTCGAGGGAGGAGAGAGTAAGGTCAACACTCTGGTGGCTGCAGCAAACAGCCTGGACAATCTGTGTCGCATGGATCCAGCCTGGCACCCCTGGCTCTAAGAAATCAGAGGCGAGAGATGAGCAGAGACACAGTGGAGTTCATGAGATGAAGGGCAAACATATTTTTTGCTTGCTTTCATTAGTATTTGATTAAGACAGACAAGGGTGGTTACATCTATGTTGCTCTTTAGAAAGTGGAATCACACTGAAACAAAAGCCCTGGTAGTCAGAGCTTACCAGAATTCTCAACATTTACGTCTTTATTTTTATTTAAAAACAGTTCTTCAATGTATTTTTATTTTTGTATCAGAATGACAGGGATCCTGCATAATGTCAAATGCCCTTTACTGTGACTAAGTGGCATTACAGGGATTTGTTTAGGTACCCACTCATTTAACTCTTATGGGAGTTTCTCATTTAAATGTGTCATTTGTTGTTTGTGATGTTTTTTACATGCATCAAGAGCTTGCAACATTTCCACTTTGATTTATTTTCCCCTCAAATGGTCATGTGTCCTCCCAAACCTGTAGCTTCTTTGCTGAACCTATAAATAAATGAGGAATATTGTTGTCCTGTGAATAACAGATGATACTCTTTGATTTTTATTTCATCCACTTGCTTGAACTATATTAAGATGTCAGAGGATTCCTGTCTCAAAAGCCTCTCCACATTTGTTTGGACTCAGCTGGCGCTGTAATAAGCTATATGACCGCTGTAATGCAAATATGCCATTCCCAAGCTGGCTGTGTATGCATATTCCTCCCCTTTTTGCAGCGGTACTGTACCTTTTCCAACAGAAGCATTCTCTCTTGCCTTGTAAATAAGCATTTTATTGTAATAAAATGCTCTTTTTTTAATAGAGAAGCTGTGTTTGCTCCTTTTCCTGTAATCTCCTGCAGTTTTCTTTACAGTGAAAAGAAACCAATGAATCTCAAAAATGAGTTTTAACTGTGTTCACAATTACCATAAAGCAGAACTAAAAATTAGTCTTCTTCCTATTTTTTAAACGAGTTGTAAAACAGCAATAATAGCCAGTAATGTTCCTCTGTGCCTCACATCTATTGCATCACTGTCACAGCCATAATCACCCTGAAGGACGCACTCTTGGATATTATTGCTGTAATAACTCTTGCTGTGAAATGACTCCAGACAAACCGTTCTCTGATGTTAAAAAGTCTATTGCTGTCATCCTCGCGGTTCACAGTTAGTAGACGTTTATGGAGAGGCATTTCTTCCCAGCAGCGCTGAATCAGAGTGCGCTTTTGTCTCATGGAGGTACAATAACCTTGTGGTCATTCCCCTTCCCTCTGGTTAGAAACTCCTGCAGAGGTGTGGTGAGGCGTCCCTCCACCGGTGCTTGATTAATGCGTGCCAGCAGATCTCCGAGTGGGCTGGCCTCGCTTGACTTATACACACTGTCAGCCAGCCCGCCTGCACTCATAAACAAAGGTTATATCTCTGTTTTCCTCTATAGAAACAGTCTCTGCCTCTCAACATGTTTACACACTGCTTTGAACGTTTCTGATCCACACAAGAAAGAAAAGAGTGTTTGGTCTTTAAGTCGCAGCTGCTGGTACATTCCAGCATTCACCGTGAACATCCTTCCTTGTATCTGACATTTCAGTAAGCATCTTTGCTAGTGGATAAGAGGCTGCAGTGTTTTGTGAGGTGCTTACTTTTGTACATACAGAAAGGATCTGTGATTGTTTATACAAATGTTGAAAGAGTCCTGCCCTCCCCCCCTCCTGTTTGATTTCTCTTGGCTTCAATATGATCTTGGAACTTGTCTTGTTTCTGTGTGTTTTGAGTTGTTTGGACAACTAACCCTGCAACTAACTAAACCCAACCATGGTTTCAGAGAGAAATGCAGAATGTGTACCCCAACTATTAAAGCTCCAAAGCATACCCTAAAAAGACGCTGTGTACAAAGTTTTTGTCAAGCTAACAACATGACAGAGGGCAACGGGTATAAGGAACAATTCATTTCTCTTCTTGAAATAATAACTACTCCATGTTTGATGCTCCTGATGCAGCAAAAATTCCTCAAAATTACAAAAACTGACTTTGAAATGCTGTAATTAGCATCATCATATCATTAGTTTTGCAGGAAAAAAACTATGAATGTCTACAAAAATTAGTGCTAACCCATCTGGTATGCAGCGATTAAGTCCACAGGATTTGTCCTCTAGGGACCATGAATCTGAAAATTTTAGGTCAATCCATAGGATATTTTAGTCTGGCCAAGTGGAAGACATTTGAGTAATATACACTCACTTTATTAGGTATCCATTGCTAGTACTGGGTTGGAACTGTTAGCATGTTTTTTGAGAGAAGACAAATTTACTTTTAATTTGAAAAATTTGATTTCAAGTAGGATCATTAAAATAAGCTTGTACAAGGACCTCCTCTGATTGAGTTGGCTTCAGGCCAATGCGCCCAGAAAAGGATAATGACTTTCCGGTTACAGTGTTATTTATAACTTTTAAGAAACAAAGGAAACAAAGAAATACAATATAATTGGTTAAGCTGCAGAGGAGGGCTGTGGTTTAAACTTAGCTCTCCTTTTCGTTGGCGCACAGGCTGGTCCCAGCCTCTCGGTGCTCAGCTTCATCCAATCCCCCCTGGGCCAGTGCCCTGTAAGAAATCTTCCTTGCATTCCTTACATTCCTTACTGCATCTCCCCCTCTACTTCAGTCTCAGTTATTCATGCCAATAAAGAATATGCAACTAACTATAATATATTCATTCCTTTAAACTATTTTAAAAACATAACTTTATAGCCTTCATTAACCTCAACTTCCTTCTCCACCTCAGAGTGGGTTTAATGCTCTATCCCTTCATATCTAATCAACAGGTCATTGCAACTCTTTTAATAAACAATACACAATATATTGTGAACATAATTATTTAAAATCCCAAAAGAACCCTTTTTACCTTCAGAACTGCCTTAATTCTTTGTGGCATAGATTCAAAAAGGTGCTGGAAACATTCCTGAGATTTTGGTCAGTACTGACATCATAGCATCACACAGTTGTTCCAGATTTGTTGGCTGAACATCCATGATGTGAATCTTCCTTCAACCACATCCCAAAGGTGCTCTATTGGATTGGGATCTGGTGACTGTGGAGGTCATTTGAGTATAATTAAGTAATTGTCCTTACCTAGTTTATTTTTCATTGCAATTTTATTTAAATAGACATATAAAGAACTTTCAAAACAATAAAGCCTTCAAAGGAAGGTTCATAACATCAGCTGCATCATTTTACCAACTGCTGCATCACTTCCCAGAAGAGTCATGCTGGTTTCAGCAGAAGCCAGGCAGACTCAGTGACCTGAAACAAATCCCTCTCTCCGAAAAACAAAATGATATTCATGTCAAGTCTCGGGTGCTAAACATGATGAAAGGATTAACTTAGGTGGGGACAGACTCACATTCAGTCGTTTTTTTGTTCAATCCTTTTGAACAATTGTGTGTGAAGCTGTGGGTGCCCGCTGTTGGGACAGACATCTATTTCACACCTCAGGTGTCTGTTCTGATTTTAAAGAGATCACGTGAAATATGAAATCCACAACACACATACAAAAACACATCCACCCCCCCACCTAACCCCCACCCGCAATGTGTCATAAAATGCCTCCTGGGGTTTTTTCCTGGCATCCTGTGAGTGCAGACAGACATCACAAGAGCAGAGGTGACGGCTGCAGCATCCACACCCACACCTCCATCTCCACCTCTATTTCCCTTTTCCTCTGCATCATATGAGTGAAGTGGAGGCAAAGGCTTCGCTACCACCACCACAAATTCTCCCTCACCTCCCTCCCTCCCTCTCTAGAACTGTGAAGAGTGGAGGTGATTGATGTGCTCCGTTGGGAGTGGAGGTGTAGAGCCTGGATCATCATCAGTGCTGGCACAGAACAGATATCTCAAAGGACATGCCAAAGCAGGAATAGATCCTGGCAGGACCAGATGATGAAATCTTCCCCTCTCCAATGATCCTCATCCCCGTGGAGGATGGCTGAAGGGAGGGGAGGGGAAAGAGCTTAACGGAGAAGTGGAAGAAGGGACATTTTTCAGCAATGTCGCAACTAAGCTGCTATAATATTTCACAAGAGACACATTTGGATATAGTGTAATGAAAATGTACAGTAGATGTTGAGTCTGGGGGAAGCTGTACTGAGTGTAAAAAAGACAGAGGTGAAAAAGTACTTCACCAAACACCCTAATCCACTCCTTTCCTCACTTCACACTTTATCGTTCAAGAACAGGATTTGCAGCCAGCATTCAATTATATATCACAATGTATCAGGCTTTGCAGCGCAGTGGGGGGAGACGATTCTTTGTATCTTCATGTAAACAAACAGTATTAATCAAAAAACGATTGTGTGCTGATCTCCAGCCAGGGAAGCAGCACAGCTCATATCTAACAGCTGAGGATTTGTTTTGTTACTCAGAGAATGAGCCCCATTAGGACCTCTAATGGCATTTCCACTCAGAGGAGTTGAGCTCATTAGTTGTGTTTCGAAAATCTGCCATTATGATTTTAATTGCACAAGCGGTACACACAGCAGTATGGTATGCAATCAAAGTCACTTTCTTTGTCTCGGTGACAGTGATGCGGCAGCCCATCCACAGCTCACTTCTCTGAATTAAACTTGTTCTGATATATTTTGCAGAGGAGAAATAATCAGCCAATCACATGGCAGCACCTCAATGCATTTAGGCATGTAGACATGGTTGAGACAACCTGCTAAAGTTCAAACTGAGCATCAGAATGAGGAACAAAGGTGATCTAAGTGATTTTGAACCTGGATTGTTGGTACCAGACAGGCCGGCCTGAGTAACAGCTGATCTGTTAGGATTTTCCCTCACAACCATCCCTAGGGTTTACAGAGAATGGTCTGAAAACAAGAAAAAAAAATTCAGTATAGGCATATAGGGAATGATATATGGGGATTCACGTTATCATGTTACTTTAAGGTCAAATAAGGTCAAACTACCAGCGAAAATAAAACTGTTGTACACCAATGTCAAAGAAGCTTACAGAGCTGCGGCCTTACCACCACTTGGCAGATCAGACCACAACTGGAAGACTCCTCTCTACAGAAAATCATTCTCACCCACAGCCATCAGGCTTTACAATTCGCAGGTGAGCTATGTCAGACATACGAATTTCCCTTTGGGATCAATAAAGTTCTTCTTATTCTTCTTCTTTCATAAAATGTCTTTAAAACTATGCTTAAAATAACGATACTGGTTATGACATTATAGTAACTGTTTAAATACGTAACAATTTGAATACATGTACAATGTTCCAGAATAGGTTTTTGTTTTTTTAAAACAAAATAAACTTTTGATATTTATTACTAAACATTTAAACAAATTTTACTAACCAATGAAATGAATGCTACACATGCACTATATCCACATAAAAAAAAAAGAATAAAAATAATTATACTCAAAATGATGTCAAGTTTATTAAAATGGGTTTCAACAGGCCAAATAACAAAAGCCTGCACTTTGCACTTGTATTTACTGAACTAAAAACTGCTTAAAGTACCTTTAAAAAGAACAAAGAAAACCAAAATGAATATATACAAAATACAATAGTATTCCCTTAAAAGGAAATACTGCCCTAAGAGAGAGCTGCCTTGGCGGAGGTTTGTGCTCTCGGTGTGCTTCTTGTTATCTGTCTTACTGTCTGACCTTTAGTAGTGCTAAAATGAGTCTTGCTAAGCTTGAACCTGTCCCTTTAAATATGCTTCATATAACTCAATCCTGTTCCATTCTCAGTTTGTCTTTAATTGTGTCCCTTCAATTTCATTTATTAGAAAGCCTATTTTGGAGGAGTTTAAGTATCTCGGGGTCTTGTTCACGAGTGAGGGGAGAGGGGAGCGGGAGATTGACAGACGGATCGGGGCTGCGGCTGCAGTGATGCGGACGCTGTACCGGTCCGTCGTGGTGAAGAGGGAGCTGAGCATAAAAGCGAAGCTCTCGATTTACCGGTCGATCTACGTCCCTACCCTCACCTATGGTCACGAGCTCTGGGTAGTGACCGAAAGAACGAGATCGCGGATACAAGCGGCGGAAATGAGCTTTCTCCGACGGGTGGCTGGCCTCTCCCTTAGAGATAGGGTGAGGAGCTCAGCCATCCGGGAGGGGCTCAGAGTA
>VUQS01035880.1:0-7500 GCA_015108495.1 Heterochromis multidens
TGTTTGTCCAGCACATCCCACAGATGCTCGATTGGATTGAGATCTGGGGAATTTGGAGGCCAAGTCAACACCTCAAACTCATTGTTGTGCTCCTCAAATCATTCCTGAACCATTTTTACTTTGTGGCAGGGCGGATTATCCCGATGAAGGAGGCCACAGCCATCAGGGAATACTATTTCCATGAAAGGGTGTATGTGGTCTGCAACAATGCTTAGGTAGGTGGTACGTGTCAAAGTAAGATTTCCCAGCAAAACACTGTCCAAAGCGTCACACTGCCTCCACCGGCTTGCCTTCTTCCCATAGTTCATCAATGTGTTTGAAAAAAGCAAGGGAAGTGACTGGAAAGGAATATACCATAGAAGGATGATATGCAAGAGTACATATGCAAAACTGGGAGGCAAGTACCAGAGCAGACGGCTGAATGCAGAGTTGAGTGGGTGCCCAATGGTGTTTACTACAGGGATTTTTTTTTTTGCTAGTCCCTGCTTAGAGCCTTTAAAGTATACACGGCTGCATGGGAAGATTTTTTAAAAACAGAATTAAAAGGACTTTGTATAATTGACCCATTTGCCACACAAGCTACTTGGAAATGAGCTGGGGCATCATTGACCCTGGCTCGGTCTCCTAGGAGAGGGTATGTCTGATGATGAAGACCTGAAACACCTAATAACTCCAGGTTACACTATTCATGATGAGTAAAAGAAGAGAGTAATTAATAGCATTTTTTAAATTGTTATTTAGGAGTTTAACAGTCAGACCTGCACACGTTTCTTAGCTTGCAGGACTGTGTGGATGTAGTTTTATCAGATTTGACTGGCCTGTGTAACATCAGCCATGTGTAGACTACAGTACATTGTTGGAGTGCTGCTCAAACTGAATTTTTTATTCGTGACAGTTTCAAGTATACTGTAGTTGCAGTGATGTGTGACCAGATCTAGAATTCACTCACTGGAAATCACCTCTGGTTCGCCAGTGATTAACCTCAGCAAGGGCCCTAAGTCAGTGAGCATCCCCTTTATCTCTCTCACAAAAGCATGACTTCCTGTCTCTGACTTCATTGTAACCATAATGTTTAGTTTTAGAGGCCTGTTTCCATGTATGCTCCACTACTATACTCCAAACAAAAAGTACTGATTTCATCCCAACTTAGGGTTTGTTTTTTTTTATCTTAAATCTAATTTTTCTGGAATAGGCACATATTTGTAAAAATCTTGTCTGCATTTGCCCTTAAGTAAATATTTTATAGCTGTCATCAAACTTTAAGTCAAATGTTTTTAATCCAGACTGATGAAAAGTCAGATGATTTCTAGTGCTGGAGTCTAAGAGTCGCTTCTTTGTTATGCTCTCTTGACCAAGTTCTTACTGGTCAGACGATCATTTGTGTTACTTTGTTTCGAAGTCCAGTATCCAGGTGGACACATCCACCTGTACTGCTCTTGGCCCCTTCTGGAGCATTTTAATGGACTTACCCCACAAATAATACGGTTTGCTGTAAGGTACAGCCCTACATGAGGTTTAAGCTTCAGTTTTGGTGAATGAAATTCAAGTATCTTATTAGTTGTTATAGCCTTATGGATGCAGCTTGCTAACTAAGCTTGCTAGTGTTCGCTGATGAATAAGCAATCCACACTCTCTTCCAAATGTTCCACTTCTGACTTAAGAAAATAACAGGGGCTCAAAACTGCAGCGTTAAGGCTTCAAAATGTTAGTCCACAAACCAGAGTGAGACATCACTGTGGCTGCATCAGTCTTTTGTACTATCCATGGTTGTCTTTTTATAATTTACTTAGGCTAAAAAGGCTGGCAGGTAGATTGCACTCCACACAATTTGGCAGCTTGTTGATTGTTTTAAGAGTAGCATTTTGGTCAGGATTTGGTTGACTCCTGCCCAAGTGATTTCACATGGTCCTGGCCTCTCCAAGCCATTAAGAAGGGCACAGAAATAATGCAAAGTAAATCATATTAAAAATTCTTTGAAAAAGTCACTTTTCATGACGTTTAAACAATATGCTGTCTTTGTGTGTTTTATGGATGTGAGGATCCTTTTGCTTTCTACTGGTGCAGCTCAGTGTTTTATAACAAAACTGGCACCACAACAGTGTGTACCACTTTTTCCTGCACTCTACTGCGTATGTTTCAGTGCAAAAACTGATTTTATTAGTGTGTATATTTGTTTGTGTGTGTGTGTGTGTGTGTGTGTGTGTGTGTGTGTTTTGTGTGTGCATTTCGTGTAACCTGGGGGCCTGGTAATCCATCACACCAGTGTAATATGTGACACATTCACCTGAGGAAACATTGTCACATTAGTCAGTATGGATCAATGTCGAGCTTCGTCTTGGCAAATCTTTCTGTTTGTTACAAAGAACCAAACAGCTGCAATTAATAACAGCTGAAGAGTAAGGTGGAGATATGAGTTTTTATGCTGTGCATGACTTACAGAGCTCTGTGGTACAGCATATGCACTAGCATTTGTATTTACATGAGTAAAATATGAGCAAAAGCACAGCCACAGATCATCCCATTTTAAAGTGCTAACACACCTAACATGCTGTTTGTTTATGTGTTTACCATGCCATTAACTCTGAGGTAGTTTGGGGAAATGGATGATTCCACTGAACGAGAAATTTTTTTTTTTTTTTCCATCACTGATCCAGGGGGAAAGAGGAAAACATAAAAACATGTTATGACAGATTAAGAGAGAAATACTTTGAAGCTCAGATAAGAAATTAGATGTTGTCATTACAATAAAAATAACTCAACTGACATGAGAGCATGTTTGAAACTGAGGTCTTGCCGTAGCAGAAATGGGGGTGCTTTGGCAGGAAGCCTTTTGAATTTGCATTTGAAGTGGATCTGGAAATGACGTTTTAAAGACTTCTATCCACGGCAGACTGCAGCCACTCATCCAAGACACCTCAAAGGCTTTTAGACTAGGCACTCAGGTTTAAATCTGAAACATCATTATCATCAAGATCTACTGGAGATGAGAAGAGAAGAGGAGGGTAGGGGAGAAGAGGTAGAAAATTTCATCTTATTAACCTGAGTAATTTAGTACCTTGTCTTGTGTAATGGGAGTCTCATACCATTAGGGGGCTTCTCTTCTCCTGCTGTCTCTCTGTCCATTTCTCTGTCCCTGTGGTGAGTGCCATTTCTTGTCATGTTGTTGCAATCACTCAGTTCAACTAAACCTTAACTGATTGGCTCTGTTGTTTCGGCATTTGGGGAAAAGAAAGGTTCTGACATTTTCCCAAGGTTACAAATGTAGCTTTTAGCATAGCAGGCTACAGATAATTGATCAAAACTGCAATCTTGAACCTTTCCTTGGCTGTAATTTAGGAAGAAGGCAAAGGTCATTATGTGCTCAACTCAGAACTGGTTCTTTGCTTCTGGCAGCTAAGGTGATTATTTTGAAAGCGCCTCTGGCAGTTTTATTTTGTGCTGTATTATAGCAGACAGAAAACCTGACTGACCTGAAAGAAACCTCTTTATATGTATAAGAAAAAACGTACTCCACCTATGTTTTTGCTTTTTGAATACAGTATTTAATATTTGTTGTCATGTATCTGGCTGCAGGGTGTGGAATATTTCCAGTTACACTACAGCTCTGACGTAGGACCCTGAACATTGCTATTGTTAGTGTCAACATTTATTTTTAGACAAAGCCAGCTCACAGAGACCGGCATTTAAACTAACACATTTGTTCCATTCATTCTTTAGAGAAAATAAAGAACCATGTTTGGTCAGATTATAAGGTCTGGTACTAGAGGTGCACCAACTACAATTTTCTTTCCAATTTCCTCCTACGTCTGATCTACCAGCTTTGATGTACAGGATCAACAAACATTGTCGTGAATTTTCTTTAATGGAAATTTAAATTCATGTAAAGAATAGAACACTGACCATTTAAACGACTTTTACACTTTTTCCTACTTCCTGCTACTCACGATAACAAATCTTAGTTAAAAGTTCTACAGGTTACGGGGTGGAGCATTTTTTCACAAATAAAACACGACTGAAAATGAATTAGTACATCCAACTTTATCCAACATTTTTTCTTTAGTGTACTTCAAACAATGCAAATCAACCGGAACATTTCAGATTGGCAAAGCTGTGAAAATGAAGAAACGTCAGACAGCTGCACTGGCTACTGTGTTAGCATTATGAGGATGCCAAACACAATTACATTATATTTTGCTGCAGTGAAAAAATATCTTTGCCCAAATCAATTTGCCAAGTTTATACTGATTTGCATAGCACAGCCTATTGCTACCAAGTGGGACAATATAAGTCGTTGCGGTTTGCATCGCAGTCCATCTAGTTATACTTCTCAAAAGGTGCATGGCTAATTTGATCAGCAGGGAATCGGATATACCTGAGGCTATGCAGAAACTGACAGATTCCAGTCACACTCTGATCAGTTGGTGCATCTCTACTTGGAAGCTAAACTAATGCTTACTCAAGTGACATCATTTGAGTCAATTTACACTTTACACAGCTCCCTCTAGAGCCAAGACAGACATTATACAGCTGCTTTTACATACAGTATTTACAGTATACAGTATTTACAGTAAGTACTGCTTGGGATGTGTAAAATTCATTTAGATCCCCTGTGAAGTTTAGAGCATCTTTCACATGGAGCCTGTCATTCAAGTATTGATGCAAAAAACTGTGAAAAGGACAACCTTCATATAGGCTGGCAGGCTACCAAGCTATTATCACATAAATCTGTGTCGGAGTGCTCAGTTCCCTGTCAAAAGCTACGTCTGAATAAATCTTTCACTTTGAACTGTAATGATAATGACAAGCTGTATGTGAAGATAATCAGAACTGCAGACTTCCTCAGTGAGTCTGTTTGGATGAAGCACCTGGAAATCTTTTACCACAATCAAACCAATCTGCTGAGGTCTATCTGTTATATCTAATCAGGGAGAGGGTTGGGTTATTGTAATCACATTACATTTTTCAGTAACGCAGTAGTGTAATGTGTTACTGTACTAAATTCAGTAATTACATTACAGTTACAATTATGTCCTTATTTGTGTTGCAAAGGTTCTTTGGTTATCTGCATGCAGGCAGACAGAAAGAAAGGAAGAAATAATCAAACATGCTTTTTTCTTCCTGCGCACTTGCGCAACAATTAGCTGATTTCAGTTTGTGTGCTGGAAGAGGAAATAGTGGAGCGGTCTACAGCAGAGATATGGACATTACTTTTATTGTCATTGCACAAAAGGACTAGATTGCGACGGTGAAATGCAAACTGCGTCCAGGATCGAAACGGCTGGATTATACTGCTAAGAAAACTTCAGTCTTGTAACCATCTGCACAGACAGCATGCTAACACAAAGCTAGCCAAGATTCCAGAGTGATGATAAAGCTGAGTGTATGCTGACCCCAGCCCTGATGACCTGACAGTGGTACTAGCAGTCAAAGTCATGCAAACCAGAACTAAGAAGTATTATTTTAAAGCAATTTAATTTGTGTTACACATTATAATCAAGGTAATCTGAAATGGGAAAAAAAGAAAATAAAAAAAAGCATCTGAGTAACTTGTTAAGCCGAAAGACATTCCTGAGTGAGGAAGGAGAGGGGAGTAAGTTCACTAAAGTGAAAAAAAAAGAGCAAGGAAGAAAAACAACACACAGGAACGTATGGATGTCAGAGAGAAAGCCTACGCAGAGTGATGAGAGAGAAGGAAGTGAGGTCGAGGTGGCGAGTAAGAAAAGTAGAGTTTTGTGAAGAGGAGAACAGAGAAAAGGGAGAAGCGGGAGGTCAGAGAGGGAGTGAAAGTCCAGTAATTGCTTTGACCTTGAGCTGAGCCGAGGTGTAACTCAGTCAAAGCGAGTGATGAATTCCATGCCCTCGGCCCTGTCGTGGGGATAAAGCCACCGCTCGCAGGGATTTTTGTTTATGACCACTTGGAAAAAAAATATGGAGGGAGTAGAGAAGAGTAGCTGAAAGAGAGCCTGGCTGGGCAGCTTTCACAGCCACCGAGGGAAACAGGTAAATGGAAAAGGTGGGCTGAAGGGGTTGCTTAAAGGCCAGAGAAACAAGACGGAGTGCAGTAGAAATAATTGTAACACGTTTGGGGAAGATCTATTTTGGCTGTGTGACCTGTCAGATGAATGTTTATGACCACTGACAGACTGAACTTTGGAGAAGGACTTCGAGAAAGCGGCACTCACACAGCTGGTCTCATGGTCTTCTTTCCGGGGTTATACTGTAGCAGCTCTGGAGTTTTCCAGCATAGAATTCAGTAACAGGTTTTTCCTGCTCATCAAACTTTCATAAGGCTTATGGCAGCTACAGGAAAATGTCATATTTTGAATGCCTTATACCATGTAACCCACTGTATGAAAAATTATCTTTGATTTGACTTCTTTTTCAGACTGTTTTGAGCACAAAAATGTCGTCACATATTTCTAGCAGTAAAAAGTCCTTTGCTTAAAGTTGAAGAGAAATTTTAATTCTTTCATTTTCAGCTAATAAACATACATGTGAGTTACAAATACATCAAGTGTTTTTGGAAGCCAACAAATATTCATCCATCTCCATCTGGAGAGGGAGTACAACCAATAGCCTGAATTAAATAATAGTGACACAATTCCCCTCACCACCAACCTGTCGCAGCAGATGGCTGCCCCTCCCTGAGCCTGGTTCTGCCGGAGGTTTCTTCCTGTTAGAAGGGAGGTTTTCCTTCACACTGTCGCCAAGTGGTTGCTCATATGGGGTCGTCTGTGTTTTCTCTGTTTTATTGTAGGGTCTTTACCTTACAATATAAAGCACCTTGAGGCAACTGTTGTGATTTGGCACTATATAAGTAAGATTCAATTTAAATCAAAATTGAACTGAATATTTTCAGAACTTTCCAGTAAGTCCTATGATTTTGCTCACTTTTCTCTAAAATGTCTCCTTTTTTTTTCTGGCCATCAATTATCCTCCATTTCTGTCAGGGTTGTCAGAATCCACATTGAGAATCTGAGCTGAAATTTTCTGGCAAAAATAAAATATTTTCAATCTACTTGCCTTTATTCACGTTCCAATACAAATTTATGTTTTAATTTTTTGTGCAGGGAAACACATTATGCTACTGTATGCTGATTGAAGGGCCACTGAAGACTTTCCTCAATGGCCTCGCTTCCAAACAATAACTACAACAGGTGTTAGATGCATAGTTAAATTAAAACAACCACTTACGCGTGCATGAGAAGTTATACATTCAGCTGGCTGCTATGATCAAAGTTGAGTGTTTTTAGACAGCTACTGCAAGAAATTCTCTGCTGCTGCTCGTTGATGATGGCAAATGCCAAAATGTAGATAGGTATTTTAGTAGAAATGAAAACCCTTAAAAAAAAAATCTAAAAATGAAATCAGATTTATTGTCTCAACCACTGTACTAAAAACAAAATGAATCGAACAGGAAATACTGAGTGTGGGAGTTCTCCCCCATTTCCAAATTCTTTGCTGCTACCATCAGATGTTAATAATGAAAAAATTATCAAA